>JAVYIG010000117.1:820000-882500 GCA_035222895.1 Strongylocentrotus droebachiensis
TCAGTAGTCTGACTAGTCTAGCATTGCAGACACAGCGAGTGCCTGCAAAATCCTCCATATGAAGAGGCTTTGCACATTATTGGTTAATTAATGAATATAATAATAACAATAATAATAATAGTAATAAAAACAATAACAATAATAATGATACTGATAATGATAACTAACAATAATAATCAATAACAACAACAACAATAATAATAGTACTACAGTGCTTTTAAATAGCGCATACCATTGCCGTAGCGCCTCTATTATCAATTATTGGGGTCATAAACTTTTGCAAGGAGAAAAATATGATCATGCATTTCTTTATTTTTCAGAAATGTACAGTAAATAACACATTTACATGTCGATAGACTTTACATACTGCAGGCAATATGCATCCCACCAATAAAATAGTCCTCATACAAATGCAAATTATCCGTTTAAAGTGGCCACCACGGACATACCGGTACATGTACACGCACAGCTGTTTATGGCGGACAACAGATTTTCATTAGTTAGGCAGCCACTTCAGGAGAGCGTCCATATGAGAAAGCCATCACCGCCTGAGGAGAGATTCATCACGCCAATCAATCAGTCACGCCGATCACATGACCACGACGCCTGCCATGCCGATACGAAACGATACATAAGATTAATGGACGTGATTGAGATACTGTACAATGTACATGTAAACAAAGGTTCATCTATTGAGCTACAATAGATGAACATAGATCAGACACCAATTTTCTTCACAATATGGCTCTCAATATTTATGACCCTCTATAACATAAAGGTTAATAACATTTCTTCCTGATTTCAGACTCAACATGTACAAAATGCTCCCATTGACAGAATGTGTACATGTACACTGAACATGTGCAGGTACATGTAGGTATAGTACATGTGATACTTTTCTTTACCAAAATACATGTACACTGTAAACATTGCATACAGTATATTTCTTATTTTCAAACGACTTTTGATCTCAATGTACTGATCAAAATTTCCTCTTGATTTCAGACTCAACTGTCGACAAAGGCCTACATGTACAAACAAAATATCTGCATGTACATGTACATGTACATGTATGTACCATAAATAATCACAAAGCGCTATAATTATAAACCACTAACGATGCGAAGCCTTACAATAAAGGGGTCTTCTTTAGAATTCAGTCTAATGATTCTAATCCATGAATACCATCACAGTTACTTGTACATGTACTTCCCATTTCAAACTGAAGCAGTAGAAAAGCATTACAGCTGGATACAGATGCCATTAAATATTAGGCTTCAAAGAATAATAGATCTTTGCTAAAAAGTTGTACAGACCTGTACGTGTTTTTTTTAATGGCAATTAGGGCAAAATATAAATTGTCAACATCTGATCACTTTGTCTTCATTTCAATTGGAAAATAATTGATTTACATGTACTTTATGAATGTAGGACTGTAGGTCTATATATTATACCTGTACATTTTGAGATCTTAACTAAACACAAAGCATGGTAGCACCTACATGTATATTTTGTGAACAATTTCGCTGCAAACCGATTTATATGTTTGCACACTTTTTTCTTATTTTTGTTTATTCACTTTTATATGTAGCCGGTACGTGTTTTTGCAACTTCCTTCAAATTTCACCCATCACTACAAAATATGATTCTTCTTTTCTCTAACGTGCTAAATGTATTTAGCTTTCCACCCACCACATCAATAAAGCTACAATACATGTTGAACGAGGCAAATTTATCCTTGACAGGCTTGACTTCTTCTCCGGCAGTAAAATACGTCAAGAGTAAACTACTGTACCACGCATACATGTACATGTACATACACTCTCAATATATGATACAGGTAATATCGATTGATCCTGTATGATAAATAGAACAATATATTGGGTTTGAATACTCACAGATTGAAATCAATATTATATGAATCATATATTGACAGCCAGAAGGGCATTAACTTTAATATACAGTGCGTCCCATAAAAAACGAAACCAAGAATTATCGATGTTTTATCATAACTTAATCATGATTATAATTAATAACTGACACATTCTTGTAAAGCTTACATGTAGATCCTCTTCTTTCATTTGATGCAACTCATATGATGTATATTTCCCGCATAAGTGATTAAAATCAATTTGAAGAGAGGGTTCCAAAAAATCTGTTTTTTTTTTCTCTTCGAAATTCATATACCGCCCGCCAAATGCCTTTCTGGTACCCTCTCTTCAAGTTCTTTTTAATCACTCATGCGTGAAATATGCATCATATGAGTTGCATCAAATGTAAGAGGAGGATCTAAGCTTTGCAAATATGTGTAATTTATTAATTATAATTGTGATTCAGTTATGATAAAACATATAATTTGCGATTTCATTTTTTCTGGGACGCACTGTATGTAAGCCAACATCCTTCTGGCTCTCACTCTCAGCAGGCCATATTAGAAAAAAAGGAAAATAATAATAATAAATAATAAATTTAATTTATATAGCGCTTAATACAAATGTCTCTAAGCGCTTACTGTATGAGATTTGCATAGAATTTGTAAAAGGAACTACGAGTCGTGAGAGCATTTGAACCCAATAAAAGGTATTGTTCTATTTGTCATACACGATCAATCAATATTACATGTATCGTCTATTGTCAACCAGAAGGGCGTTCACTCTTTATTAAAAGCTAATTCCCTTCTGAATCTCAGCAGGACATATCTCAAAAAGGATCAGGCCCACTGTTAAAGATTTGCATACATGGAGATTTGCAAAAGGGACTGTGTTATTCAGGTACCGTATTTGAACCCCGGACAAGGCATTGTTCCGTTCGTCGCGCAGGGTCGATCAATAGTATTTACAAATCTTTCTATTGACCCAGACAACAATACCCATGCTGACTAAGTATTGGGGAATGCGCAGAGAATTCCCACACACAGTCAGTTTGTGTCTGTATGCTCAGGGAACATGAATGGTAAAGAAAACATCAAAGTTCAGCTTGTAATCAATGCCGGTTCAGATGTTCAGATTCCATGGTTCATATTTCAAAGGGACTTAGGGTTTTAGCTTAGATTTGGAAAGTAGTCTTGCTTTCTCTCTCTTCCTGCAGCCCCACAATTCATTGTGTACTTTCTGCACAAGGAAAAAAGCAAAATATAGAGTTTTCAATAGGTTGCATAAAAGCATTGGACTACAGAATAGGCTTGCATGTGCAATGCATGTACATTGTAAGAATTATACATGTTCATGTACAGTATGTATCTTTTATACTTTCAACTCCCTGTTTAGTAAATCGTCATGTATTACACTTGATTTTACCAAGCACGATTCTATATACATGTACATGTATTAGACTCATGAAAATGTCAATTTTTAGGAATAGCATAAACAGATGCTGTCTTCAATTTGAGAAAAAAGTGCTCATTTCAGATTTTGGGATAATGATAAACTGCACGTGCAGGCAACCTAAAAAAAAACTGTAGTTCTCTTTCACCCCCCCCCCCCCCCTCTCTCTCTCTCTCTCTCTCTTTCTCTCTCTCTTTTTCTCTCTCTCTCCAGTTGGGTGACCACTGACACCTACATGTAAATGTACACAGTAACTACATGTATGTACATACTACAGTGTACAGTGTATAGTGGTATTTCATTTTCACTCTTCAATCAGAGTAAAAAAAGGTTTCCTCTGCAAACAATTAACCATTATTCTGACTAAACATCCAATTTGTATACATCCAGGAGCTTTTGTGGTAACCTATTGGTAAACAGATCTTCTAGTCATGACCCCTTTGACAGCAAAGTGATTTTTTTTTTTGCCCTCCTTTCTAGAATGACATTTTCCATCGGAGCTTTGACCCCACTTTGCATAATGTATGCAAGAGTTGCGTGGCGGGAAGGTTGAATAAGAGTAGGGCGTTGGTCATTGACTGCTATCTAACGAGGCAGTGCGGACCACCCGATTTTAAAAATTCTAAAATAATTTTTTCTTCTTTACAGATTCTTTAGGAAAGTTGAATTTCTTGCTTATGTTCTGCATGACTAGATGGTGCCAGGGCTTCGCAACCTTGCCTTAACAGGAGATGTGTGACAATTGCCTTAGTTTGCTTACAAGTTTGGCTCGACAGGTAGAGTAGTTCAATAGATTGTGCTTAAAATGTTGGCTTGACAGGTGTAAGAACGCACATTGACGAAAAGAGGTGTTCTTTTCATATGCATAATTTTGCATACGTAAGTATTTGAGAAGGTACATGTATGTATCAAATTTCATTATCCAAGTTAACCCGTGTGTAGTGTTACTTGGTGCCAGTAAACGAGGTGTCCGCAGCCGTCCTAGATGAGCGGTGCTCCCCTAAGTGTTTGGAAAGTAATTGTATATGTTTTCTTTAGCAGGTGGGTGAAAGCGCGATGGAAAATAAATTATTTTCGTTTGAACAGCGTGAATTAGAAAATAATGAATATTGACTCTGCAAACTTAAACCGACCCAGTCTATTTACATTGACGAGGTGTGGTAAATTTTACTTTAGTTGAACCCGTAAAAATACCCTCAAAGTCCCTCTTTTTGAAGTGCTTCTATTAAAATTACTGCTTTGTTGACACTTGCAGGAATCACTGATGCATTATTACAAATGTCCGCGAGCGTATACATGTACATGTATCTTCCTTAAGAATTTTCGAACCTCATCAACAATTATCTAATTAAAACCAGTCAAAACCTTACATGTATTTACTGTACATGTACATACTGTATATCTTAAAGGTAAAGACCAGTTCTGGTCATGCGATTGCATTGTGAAAGAAACGTTGTCGAATCGATCAGAAAAGGTTGATCATCTAGCATATACAGTGTACATGTACATGTAAGTATTGGTGTGAGCTGCAAGGTTCTGGAATCATCAAAATGATAAGAAATTTGGCCAAGTCTTCGTAAAGTTACAAGCACTGTACACAGAAAGATGTATATGGGACTATGCACACGTGCGTGACACGTGCGTTTGTCTCACACACCAATATATAAACTAATTTACCAAATACATAATTTAGTAGGCAGTTTCCCGGCAAACTTTTTATTATCATGTATTAGTCAAAACATATTCTTTCACATGATTGGTAATAAAAGCTTCCATTTCATTTTTTGAAATTGGGGCGTTTCCAATACTGGTCTTTCCCTTTAAAAGATAGAGTGCATTTCTCAAGTTGATTGTACATGTACATAATGTACAGAGTACAAACTACGAACTGTCAAGTATCCAATATGAGAGCGTATTCTAGGTAGCTAGATTAGAGCCTAAAATGAGGTCATTGACTGAAGCACAGGCATTACAAAGTCTAAACACAGTCTTGCTGGTAATGATGGGGCCTTACATGTACAGTACATACAGATTGTGCATTATTAATACTAGTACAGGTATACACTGTATGTACGTCATAATGCCAGCATCATGAGCATCTATTAAACCAGGATAACCAGAAAATACAATAACAAGAAAAACACGGTTGACAGATTGTCATGAATATGAGGCCCTAAATATTGAGAATAATTATATTTCACATAAGGTACATGTACTAATGTACATGTACATGTACATTTGAAAATAAAAGTGTTTCAACGAAATATAAATTTCATTTTTTTTCCAAAAGAAAATAGTACCTGAAAGATGTATGAGTAGTTAGAACCAAGCCAAGATTAAGAACGACACATGAATTTAGGCCGAATTACGTAACTGGGTTTTTTACATATCAAGCTTCCCCCTTGGGGCACTACCCAAAATATATTATGGAAATTTTAGTCATTTTGTGGGCTGGATCAAATGGGAAAGTTGTCCCCAAGAGAAATTACTGATTCAGCCAATTTGAAGAGCCCATACCTACTTCTCTGATTTTTCTGCTTTCCTGTATGAATAGTTTGCTATCAAGGTTACTTGGATTTCCATTTACCGTAATATTAGACCAATTAAGAAATGTCCTGGTACAGCATGAATTTGGCATACAAGTACAGGTATGTATTTCTACAGCACATCTGGACAATGGACACATCTGGACAATGGACACATCAGCACATCTGGACATCATATTATGTACAGAGTAAATACATATTAGGCTTGTGTATGTACATTACTGTACATGTACATGTACATCATTCTTGTGGGTAAAGATCTATTCTTTTACAATATGTGTTTATATTTATTACTTTTATTCATTACACATTTCAATCGTAACATCACAACTATTGTCCATGCATGCATGCATGCTTCATTTGCAAATGAAGATATGAAGTTATAACTTACATGTACATGTATTATTAGTAAATTTTATGTTGAAAATAACCAAACAATCCATTAAAGTCAGAAAAATAAAATAATAATTCAACTACTTCCCTCAGTATGTATTAAGAATGATTTGCAACAGTGTTTTTTAAAAAAAATACTAATTCCCAGCATCCCTTTCTCCAGCCTGAGTGTTTTTTCAGTTTTTTCCTCGTCTAAATAATATTGTAATTTGTAAGCATTTAAATAAGTAAATATACACATGTGTGTGTATACAGGTGTACATGTACATGTAGGTGCAAATACATTGTACATGTGTAGGCCTTCTGGAATAAACAAAAACTTAAATAACAAATGTAGAAATAAGTGGGGGAAATCCCCTGACGAGGATGTAAACACTGTAACTCTCATATTAGGGACTCTCTTTTCTATGAATCATAAGAGGTGTTTATGTTGGACTTCCCAAGGTTTACCCCGTTCATGAATTGACAGTTCAAATGAATAAATTGGCCTAAATTATAAACTTATAGAAGTAAATCTAATATACATGTACTATAACTGTAAGTACAGGTAGCTATTATTTACAGGCAGCAAGTTGAAAGCTTGCAATGTCAGCAATGGGGAAAATCCCCTGATCAGTATAATGCTTGCATTGGGGAATCCCCTTTCCCATCCTGCATGAATCAGATCATCTGATTTCCTCGTTGTCTCAGCTGTTGATCTTTGACTTTTATACACAATGTATATTCATCAAAAGCATACAGTCACACAGCTACTGACCTGTACTGACTACTGTTTGCAGTTTAATACAATCCTAAGAAGTACTGTAGTGTGCAAGTTCAGTTTATATGACCATATTAAAACATAAGGCAGCTTTTTCACAAATGCAAGGTGTATTTTGCAGAACTAGTCTATACAAGTTTTACACTGTCAGTAACATTAATATTTCTCAAAGCATCTTAGTAATCTTACCCCCCCCCCCCCAAAAAAAAAAAGGAAAATGATAATAATACTGTGTGGGAAAAAGTGTGCTGTAGACAGAAGATGAAGAAAAAAAAGTTTAAAGTGTAAAACTTTTTTTTTCAATAACAGATCGATCTTATTTACTGGGTGTAAGCCACAAATATGTTTGAATAAAAGAAGGAAAAAAGGTGTATCAATCTTGAAATCTATATGCAGACTTTCATGTAACAGTTTCATGTTCATTCCAGGTACTTACATGTACATGTACATGTATAAACACCAATAATGATTTTTTTAAATTTTATTTAAATAATACAAACTTTGTTTAATTTACATGTACATGTACCCCCCCCCCTTTTTTTTTTTATGCATCAAAATAATCTTAATGTAAATGTACAATATTGGTTGATGAAAACAGATAAGTTTGTGAAACAAAGGTAATAGAGTACATGTACACATTATGATTCATAGATGTATGCATCACGAATAATTTATGGTATCGTGCGTGTGCGTAATACCATAAAGCATACGCGAAGTTTGCATAATTTTAGACTGATAGCTTCAGTTTGCGTTGCAAAGCTATAGCGCGGAGACGGTACTGAGCGATGACGTCGACATCGAAGCCCTAAACGGAGGCTTCCCGATGTCGGATGTGATCCAAATTCAGGTGGTAAATGCAATATATGATTATGATTAAAATTAGTAAAAAATTGGGCTAAAATTCCTTTGCTAAGAATCGATATTAAACTGATAAAAAAACTGCTTAAAAAATGGATACGAAACTACACTAGCGCCGAAAATCATTGTGGAATCTGTTTTTCGCATCGCCAACGCGTGGATCCGATGCTTATTTTCACAGACGTGAAGACGATCCTCGTTTGTGCGATCCATCCTTATTCTCGGACCAGCGCCCCCTACTGCTGATATCGCGATGAAGCAGGTTAAAAAAAAAAAACACAAATTTTTTTTTTAGATCTAAATACTTAACCTTATTATAGATCTAGACTAGGTACATAGTACAAGCAAAGTAGAAATGGAATGATGGTTGGTTCCTAACACAAACTCTGAAGTGAAATAGACTTTGCGATTCAAGCCTTCGGACTGCATGCATGCCGACCGAGCGCGAGCGCTCAGCTCCTTGGGTCTGCGCCGACCGGTTAGCGTTGTATTTAGTTAGATTACGTACGGTACACACCTTTACAATGGTATTCCGCTGCCACCGATGGAGCGGTTCCCCAGGCAGTAGAAATAATTCCTCCAACAAAACGGTGATAGGCGGTATATAAAAGCAGGTTTAATGGCCGATGAAAACGTATGCATTAGATATCATCCGTTCAATTCTACATCTGTCGAATTAAAACCACGAAACTTGTCCATTTAGAATTGCTACTTGTGATTCCGTTTGCAACGTACAAAAAATACATAACATTAGCAGAAATATGGTTAGCTGAAGTCAGCAACCGGAGTACCGGTAGTAGTAGTGGTGTTCAGATTGTATTTCTATGTATGGTGGTGCAGAAAGAACCCATGCAAATTTGTTACGGTAATTTTGTTTTTCCTTCGTTCGAAATGGGATCATTGGAGAATAAACACAATAATTGGTGAGTTAAATCCCTGATTGTATCAATCAATCAGTATCAATAAATAATAATTATTTTCATTTTTAACATTTCAATTAATTGTCAAACACATGTCGAAAATAATTGCCCGGAAACGATTTATGCACCCCAGTTAGGAGCTTTTCAGTCAGGTAGGCCTACCATTTTACAAACTTTCAAACTGTTGAGCAAAGTTTAATGACTTTCACATCATACCGGGAACCCGTTTATCACCTTGGTAGAGAGAAGCCATGCAGAACAAACGTTTTGCTTGAAGACATAAAAGAAAAAAAATCAACATGTTGCAGGTCTTAATAATTAGAGCCATTTTGAACTAAAAGAAGATTCATACGTGATTCTTTTATTTATGCAGATTGGTCATTTATTGAAAAATCAATATTGTATAATTATGCGCTATTATTTTCCCTTCGTGTTTCGTTTTGCTTGATATATTCTGACTTTCTGTTCATAAGGACATATCCCTCGTTTACTTTCATTTCATTTCATATTTTTAACCACTATCTCCGAGATCTTGATTCACTCACAATAACAGAAATATATACTTTGGTATTACTAAAAGAATTGTAATGAGTACAAAATAATTTTGGGAAAATAGTACTTTGCCTCCGACATGCATATCAAAATAATATAAGCTATCACTTTCATATATTTCAATATAAGGGTAAGTTACAGAATTAAGTTTCATGTCATATATCGATTTTGTAATATTTTATTATTTTCATGTATCCGATTATTTTTTGGGAGAGAGTCGTGAGTACAAGAATAAAAGACTTAAGTATAACCAAAACAAGAAATAATTCCCCTCATAATATTGAGATCCTTTTTACAAGCTAAGAATCACAATGTTTAAAAAACAAAATTTATACAACTTTGGGACAAATGGATTGTCTGACATCGGTATCATTATAGTGACATTTCAAATTAATCAATTTAATATCATTGGAGGGCTGATAGACAAAATACAGAAAGGCAGAATTTACGGAGGCAATAGTTTGTGGGAGGGGTTATCAACTTACTGTCAGTTTCTGTCAACGTTGTATACCCCTCAGTCACTCACTCTCTCTCTCTCTCTCTCTCTCTCTCTCTCTCTCTCTCACACACACACACACACACACACACACACACACTCTCTCTCTCTCGCCGCTCTCTCTCCTCTCTCTCTCTCCCTATCTCTCTTTAGGTAATTCTTTCCCTCTTTTTATCACTCAGGGCACTTTCACTTACATGGGAGGGGACACGGCCATGCGCCCTTGAAACCGAAGTATATGGTTCGTCTTTTAATAGTACACAGGGAAAAGAATGTGTCCCTTGGTATGTGTGTGTCAAATTTGGTATTAAAAATAAATAATGAAATCGATTTAATTAGCACAGCTATTATCGTTCGTTCGTTCGTGTCTCCTTAGATCAAGATTAAGGTATTTTGATCTTCGGAGTAGTTGCTACAACCGGCCGTGTCAGTGCCCTGGGGGTGCGAGATAGGACTCTTGTAGCGTTCCCCCACTTTACACAATTAACATTACATTCATTTTAATTAAAGCTTAACCGTACTAGTTTATAGGAGGGATTAGACCATACTGCAAGGTCATTGGACAGGCGGTTTTCTCATCAACCCAGCTCTCAATTAACATAGGAAAAAGAGGATCACCAATGTGAGCAATAATTTTTGTTTATTTTTTGCCCCCCGAAATGTGATAATCGCGCCGACCGATATTTCGATTAGTGGGGGGGGGGGGGGGGGAGGGGGGGGGGGTGGAGTGTAAGAAGCTTCAATTTTTTGGAGCAAAACAAAAATATTGAAACAAAAATTGACGGAGGGGCCGGGGGGGGGGGTTAACCCCAAAATTCCCCCTGCGTACGCGCTTGATGAGATCTATTCATAAAAGTTTGATTATATTTATGTGAAATAGAAGAAGAAAACAAGTTGCTTTTCCAAATCAACATGATTGTTTCGAATATTAGTGTGATCAACTATAATTATAAAATGACTTTTGAACGTCAGGTATTTTCCTCTTTTTTATTCCGACCTTTCAAAGACACCATAAAGTGAAATATTTCGCAATTCAAATTACACTTCCACGTCAAAATGGACAGAGATTCAAAGGTAATAAAGGTACATTTTAGTATTGTATGTGCAGATTGTAATTTTCATGTGAAAAATCGGACTATTTAGTTCATTCCTATTGATATTCAGTGACTAATATTCTAGAAAATGACCTTTAGATTGGTTAAACATACGCCAATAACCAACATATCTGAATCAGGTATTAATTATAGCAGTCCCATTTGTTAAAATTCATGTCATGTATTTACTACATTTACTACTTTATTTAGAAGGGGGGGGGGGGGTGGGCGTCAGCCCCCCAAAAGGAGGGGGACTGGTTAGGATTATCTAATCCCTTGAATATCCAGATTAATTTACAATTATTTTGTATATAGATTTCTAACCATAAACAATAAATGATTCTAACTGAGATTAGTCTATCATAAATTGATATCACAATAACAATTCACAAGTGACGATATTTTCATCAAATGTGTCGATCACTCGATTATGTTTATAATTTGAATAATCTTTGCCAATAATTGGCATGTAAACTTAAACATGTGCGACCAAATGCTAAATAGATCTTCTTGAATAAACTTATAATTCATTTGTATCTAGATCTGTTTCTATTTCAAATGCAATTTCTTTTTTGTGTGCGTATGTTGATTCTTTGCTTATTTTTTTCTTCCTCAAAAAACAGACATGTGAACAATACTAAATTGGAATAGAAGACGGCATCATGGCTGTTCGTCGTGACAAACACAAGACGCCTGTTTTCTTGGAGAAAGCAAATAAAGAACAGACTAGGATCCAGGATAAACTGCACAATAAACTTAAAGCTGATATTTACAGGTACAGATGCTGAATGAATTTAAATTACACAGACATTACTTGAAAGAATAAAACAATGAAGGTAGGCTTATACTCTTTGAATTACTACTCATTTGCCTCAGCGATGCTGTATGATTTAATTATTCTTTGTATACACATGTATGGTGATGTTTTACTTTATTGATAATTTGAATAATTTAACCATTTATTTAGCTATTAATTATATGAAAAAGAAGAAAGAGAAGAAGGAGAAAGAAGAAGTAGAAAAAGAAGAAGAAGAAAAAAGAGAAGAAGGAGGATAGAGGGACTTAGAAGACTAGAAGAAGAAATAAAAAATAATAAGAACAGTTATGATAAATACTTACCATTTGTGACTAGTTTCTGAATCCCTGAGCCATGTCTAAAATATACTTGGTTTATGTCCCATTTGTGTTCCTATCAAAACAGGTTATTTCAAGATGGGACCTATTCAGACACCACCCTCCCGTGTGGACCAACACCCATGCACATCCATAGGGCCATCTTGGAATCAAGAGTTCCTGGTCTTCTGGATATCCTCTGTCCAGATGGAGTACCAAACAAGACTATCCTAGACCTCATAGCGGCTGAAGACCTGACACAGTTTGTCAAGTAAGAAGTTTGAAGGTTTTGCTCTTAAAGCACATTACGAGAGCTTTACTGTTGCAATCGAAAAGAGGACTTCTTTCCCTCTCTATATCATCTGCTGAGAGCCAGAAGGGCATAAAACTCTGAGTTAAAGTATACAGTTAAACGCCCTTTCCCCTCCGAACAGATGATTTATATAAAAAGCCCTAAAAATAGCTCTTAGTTGATGAACACAGCCATGCTCTTTTATGTATATTTGAGAAAACCAAAAGTGTTTGTCATAAATTATTTCTTGTGTGCAACTGTCAAAGATATGTTTTGCTCTTAATTTCAAGGGAAGATACACAGACTGTAGTGTAGTCAAAACCTTCCTCAAAGACTTGATGTGTGGAATGACTACATTGTATTTTAAATGCCATCTTCATTTGTCTATGTTCTAGGTGTGTATACCAGGAGGATGATCTGGCGAAGGCATGGGAAATGTTTCTCTCTCACATTGCCATTCCTGATGAGCAAGGAGAAAGTGGAGAATCAGTGGAGACTTCACCTGCAGGAGATGAAGAGCTACATCCTGGAGGAACCAAGGAGCTGGAAGGTGTGTTGCTGGGTGCACAAGGTGGAGCAGCTGCCTCCGATGTATCCATACCAAAGGAATCCTCAGAGGCTGAGGAACCCTGCCAAAGACACAATGCTGTACAGAGTGTAAATGCTGCATGTCAGGTTCAAGAAGAAGGGCCAGAAAACGATGGTCGAACATCAAATTCACTGCCACATACCAAAGATTCTGCCAACATCCCCCTTACAAATGGGACTGGACAAGCAGAATTGCCTGTGGCTGATTATCAAGGAACAGAAGAAGGGCCAGGAAACGATGATCGGACATCAAATTCACTGTCACATTTCGAAGAGACTGATTCTGCTAACATTCCCCTTGCAAATGGGATTGAACAAGCAGAATTGCCTGTGGACGATCATCAAGGAACAGGAACTGCTTCAGCAGCCACACCAGGATCTCAGATGGACAGTGTTCAACAGCTAGATGTTTGTCAGTACGTAACCATGGACTCACCAATGGGCCTTGTTCCCATGCGATTGCAGCCAAAGGAGGAATCTGCTGCTGTGACATTCTGGGACGAAGCTTCAAGCCCTCGACCGATGACCAAAAAAAACACTCCAAGAATGAACTCTGAGCAGGAAAGTGGATCGTATAAATGTGATGAAGCTGATGCAGCGATGGTTAATGGTATAGCTGCTTTAGTTCCTAGTGGACCTTCAGTGCAAGAGACCAATAGCACTGAGCATAAACAGATAACGAAGGAATCACTCCTAAATGGTGATCCCACATCAAGTAGTCAACAGGAAAACTCTGATGATCAAGCAGTTTCACTAAAGAAGCCAGAGAGTCCTGTAGAAGATCTCCATGCCAGTAACACAAACAGTGATGAATTGCACCAGTTTGTTGCAAGAGTTCATAAACTGCCAGCGCCCTCCGGAACCCTAGCGGAAAACCTGATGCGTCTCCTGGTCACCGATTCCTCCATCGTCAGTGATGTTGCTTTGGTACCTGCTAATGATACCAGGATTCCTGCGCATAGGTATGCAACAGGGGGGGGGGGGGGTGTTTCACAAAGATCCTAAGTCGAACTTAACTCTGAGTTGGACTTTAAAATTATGGAGAGCCATTTGTAGCCTTAGGATAAAATATATTCAAAAGCAAAAACTCTAGTATTATAGACTTTTCATAAATTCCACGTCAACAACATGAAATCTCCTTGTTATTAGAAAATATGAATAATTTGAATCAACATTTTATGCCTTTTAAAATAACTTTTACAAAATATTTTCAAAGATGCTAACGGCTTTCCATAAATGTTAAGTCATTCTTAAAGATGAGTTCAATTTAGGATCTTTGTGAACACCCCCATGTAGGGTTTGACTCGAATCTGTGCATGACAAGATGGCAATCTAGGCCTCATCATTATAAAGAGTTGTGATTGATCCAAATCCATCTCAAGTCCTCTAATCGATTGCAAGGTTGCAGTCTCCTATCTCTTGTGTTCATAGTTGCAAATTGAAATCAATCGCAAATAAGTGGTAATAGCGCAACAGTTCATAAGACAAGGCCCTGTTTTTACGCCGCTCCTTGTCTGAACTGAAAGCAAGTCACATTGATATTATTGTGGTCAGGGTTTGTGGCAAAATTGGTTTACCTTTGTTTAAAATTGCATGAACTTGTTCAGTTCAGTGATCAGGCATTTGCTCCTGTGGCACTTCTTTGTGGTTCTATTTTGTAAAAAAACGCAGGATTTGGGCTGAAGTTACAATTATAATTGATGTTACAATTATAATTGATGTGGAGCGCAGGTTTTATGCAGTAATGGGCCTGGGATTAAAGTTAAAAAATCAGATTACAGTTGGGAATTCAAATAATATTGTTCAGAAGTACTTTCGATTTAGAAGACATCAATCCTGTAGAGACTACCTTGCTGTTTCTTGGATGACCATAAAAGCCTATCTGCACTATTTTGGCCAGAAAGGATTAGATCTCCCTGTGTGATCACTGGCAGGTGGTTATCTCATCAAATCAGCTCTCAATTAACATAAGAAAAAGGGGACCTTGGGAGATCAACGGGTAGAGGGCGCAAGTAGCTACAAGTAGTGCAGTCCCACTTTAATAATATACTTATCTGTAAAGCGCTTTGAGAGGGCCTCCGGTCCTGAAAAGCGCTATATAAGAACGAGCTATTATTATTATTATTATTAAACTTTGAATATGTATGTACAATGTATGAATAGAGAAGAGCTCATTCACTTTCTAAGGTTGTTGGAAAGAGTCTGCTTTTTCTGATTACTGCATACAATGACTAGTCTGACCTTGCTACTTTCACAGATGTCTTCTTCACTGTCGCTGTGAGATCTTTGCTGCTATGTTAGGAGGTGGATGGATAGAGAGTGAGACGCAAGAGATACAAATGAAAGGGTGAGTTGGCTATCATAAAAAAAGAAAAATTTTCCAGCAAAATATATATATATATATATATATATTTTTTTTTTTTTTTGTGGACACACTGTAGCTTTGGATTACTGTGATTAAAGCCTATCTGCATTAGTTTGGCAAGGAGGGAATATACCTCCCTTTATGGTCACTGACAGGTGGTTATCTCATCAAATAAGCTCTCAATTAACAAAAGAAAAAGGGGATCATGGGGGACCAACAGGCACTGATGAGGCAATCTTTACCGTATAGAGGGTGCAAGTAGCTATAAGTAGTGCAGTGGGGCTTTAAGCAATGCTAAGTACTAGCAAGAAGTAATGTTTTTTCTCAAGCACAGAATGTGATTTGCAGAAGTTGTTAGGGGGAAAAAGGCATGAAGATTTCAAGTGGGTCAATAAGTACATTATACATCAACGTTGCCAACTTGAAGATGGAAAGCTGATTTATTTGCTCTTTTGAATGGCCTTTCTTCCGTTTAAACATTCAATAAAATTTGTAAAAAGTTGTTGAATATTGGGAGCTTAATATTTATAAACATGCACAAGCCAGAGAAACTTCACTTCATACAAATACTCTCGTAGCTTGCAATTAAGCTGTTAAAAATATATGTAGATGTTTAAATCTTCTAAAAAAACACTTCATTTCTTTTCTAGTCTTGATTTCAGCATGAGTCGTCTGGTTGTGGAAACTATAATGCAGTTCCTGTATGGAGCGGCTGCCAGTCTTTCAGATGATGTTAACCTCAGGTAAGCTGGGGAAAAAGTTTTGAACTTTGAGGACCAATTAACGCAATCTTGAATATTGATTTGTTTCATTTTTAGGTTTACATTTACAAGGTAGTATAAATTGTCGGTGTTTACCAGAATTCTGTTTAATCTATTGTTAATATCATAGATAGATAGATAGATAACTGGTTTATTAATGAAAAAAAACATCATTGCGGCATAGCCGAATTGCGATGATTTTACAAATATTTCTTTTTAAAAATGACATAAATACATTTGTACAAACGTTTAAAATACATTTGGAAATATAGATTCAAAAACATATTGCATATATTCAGACTGTTTCAAAAATTGATATTATTGTTATTATGATAATACTGTGGAGTAGTAGGATATAAGTTTAGAGTTTAAATTTTAATAGATAAATACGGTAAAAAAAGTTAAGTAAAAAAAAAAAAAAAAAAAAAAAAAAAAAAAAAAAAAAGGTGTAGGAAGAAGATGAAGAAGAAGGGGAAAAGGGAACAGGAGAAAAAGAAGGAGGAGAACAAGAATAAAAATAGGAGAATAAGAAAAGGGGAAGAAGAATAAGAAAGGAAAGTAAAGAAAAAGAAACAAGAACAACATATTGCTTGAATATTGGTTAACCTCCCTCCACAGAGAATAACAATAGACATGATTTTCAGTTTTAAGTACTTCAATTTTCCAGTGAAAGTTGGAAGCTACATGTATGATTTTTGCATTAGAAAATAACTTTGAGTTTAATACATAGTCTTACATTAATCAAAATTATATTTGTTAAAGATAAAGACCGGTAGTGGTAAAATTGCTGTTCAAGGGTTTTGGGTGCAAAATATCCATTCAATATTGTTTAAATGGTTTAGATGGCAAAACTTCAACCTAAATTCGCAAAAAAAAAGAAATACATGGCCAAATGTCGAAGTGCATTCGCGATATCTATCCAGGCTGGATCAATTCGATTATTTACTAAATATATCAATTCAGAGGTGGTTTCCCGGTCAAAATTTGTATCATCATGTATTAGTCAAAACATATTCTTTCATATGATTAGTAATAAGAGCTTCCATTTCAATGTTTGAGAGGGGGGCGTTTCCAAAACTGATTTATACCTTTACAAATATGCAATTTGTTTATTATCTTTTGCAGAGATCTCCTTGGTGCAGCTGATATGTATGGGTTAGAGGGATTGAAAGAAGTCGCTGCCTTTCATCTGAAGAGAGACTGGTGCCATCTCTTTCACAAGGTGAGCCTTGCCATCTTCATGTCAGGCATAGAAAGAAATTATATCAATCTGCTCTTCGGTCTGGTATTTGGTACTTTTTCATAATAGATTAGGTACATGTAGCAAGAGGGAGATTATGATAATGATAATAATCATAATTATTATTAAGTTTTTTGTGTCACCTGTTCCTGGAAGGGGAAACGAACTTAATCACTTCAATTCTCTGGTCTCTCCTCCCAATATGAATCCATTTCTGCTCATGACAATATTTTATTCAGTGATGATTTCTGATGATTCCATGTTCATTTATGTACCAAGTGTCATTTATTTTTGATGATGAAATATGTTGTGATTTGGCAGCTGTTGCTGTTGATAGTTTTTTTCACTGCTATGAATTATTTTCTGTTACAGATATAATATATAGTACTTTGAAAAAAAATGATAAAAAGCAACCTAATTTGAATTACAAAACTTTTCTAATGAATATTATTCATGAAAGAAAAAAGCACAGAAGTTACTACAAAATTAAGTTTACATTCTTCAAATTTGTCCAGTTTAAAATTCTGTTTGATACAAGTTACAAATTTTGAGCGATCAAAGAAAAGGTCAGTAAATTCTGTTTAAATGTACATGTAATATGTACATGTAATATTATCTATGAATCTTTCATTGCCTATGACTCAAAATCCTTTTTTGTTTCCTACAGCCACTGTGTGCTGAATGCTCGGCCCTGGTCCCCCATTGCTATGCATTAAGTGAGAGCTTTGGATTGCCTGACCTATCTCAAATGTGCCTCAGGTAAAAAAAATATATAATGATAATAATAATACAGTCAAGCCTGTCTATAGCAACCACCCAAGGGGAACATGAAAAGTGGTCTTTGTAGACAGGTTCCTTCATTACATGTTTCAATGAGAAACAATTTCCAAGGGAAACACAAAATGTGGTCTTTGTAGACAGGTAGTCACTAAAGCAGGTTTGACTGTATATGAGATTTATAAGGCGTTGAATTTGCTTGAAATCAAATGCTCAAGGCGCACTTTTGAAACAAAAACAAACAAAAAAGGAGATCACATGAACAAATTTGTATTATATCAATCAAGTACACAGGTTCACATTTTATCTAAATAATAGGTAGGTGTTACATTTGAATATCAATATGATTCGAACTAATAAGAAGTTGGTGAATGGTTATTATTAAGTTCCATTTATTGTTGATACTTGAAACGACTTTTTTTTCCAATTGTGAGTATCCTTGTATGCTGAACAAATGAACAGTAAACTTTACTGATACTTTAAAGATAAATAACAAAATAGAGCATTATAAATTTGCTATTTGACTTTACATTTCTGAAAAAAGTTTAAAAAAAAACATTCTATTGAAAGTATTGGAAGTTAACCATACTGTTTTGAAAGGTCACAATGTAAACAAAAGTTTAAGATTTATTACTTTGTATCAATTTGTAATGTTATACTAGTACTTGTACATTTATGTATGGAATATAATATGATATGATTCCAACAAGCGGTGATCCACGCTAATTCTTTTGATGTCAAATTTGTAATTTAACAGGCCTTCCATCAAATGGAAACATTGAAGTGATCAATTTAATAATCCTCAGTTATTCAGCCCCTTGGGTAGGCTGTAAAGCTGTAGGTCCCCTAATTTTTAATCATCATATTTCATTCTATGTCCTAGGTGGATGTCCAAAAACATGGACCGTTTCTGGGTCCAGAAGACATTCTCCAACTTGCCTCCAGAGATGCATGAAAAGTGTTCCAAAGACGTCATGGAGATTTTGGTAAGGACAATGTACAGTACATGAAAATTTTGGTAAGTACAATGTAAATTACATGATGATTTTCGTAAGTACAAGTTAAAGTACATTAATATTTTGGTAAGTACAATGTAAATTACATGATGATTTTCGTAAGTACAAGTTAAAGTACATTAATATTTTGGTAAGTACAATGTAAATTACATGA
This sequence comes from Strongylocentrotus droebachiensis, assembly GCA_035222895.1. Lineage (NCBI taxonomy): Eukaryota > Metazoa > Echinodermata > Echinoidea > Camarodonta > Strongylocentrotidae > Strongylocentrotus > Strongylocentrotus droebachiensis. Next base: position 839,249 of record JAVYIG010000117.1, read on the forward strand.
TGATTTTCGTAAGTACAAGTTAAAGTACATTAATATTTTGGTAAGTACAATGTAAATTACATGATGATTTTCGTAAGTACAAGTTAAAGTACATTAATATTTTGGTAAGTACAATGTAAATTACATGATGATTTTCGTAAGTACAAGTTAAAGTACATTAATATTTTGGTAAGTACAATGTAAATTACATGATGATTTTCGTAAGTACAAGTTAAAGTACATTAATATTTTGGTAAGTACAATGTAAATTACATGATGATTTTCGTAAGTACAAGTTAAAGTACATTAATATTTTGGTAAGTACAATGTAAATTACATGATGATTTTCGTAAGTACAAGTTAAAGTACATTAATATTTTGGTAAGTACAATGTAAATTACATGATGATTTTCGTAAGTACAAGTTAAAGTACATTAATATTTTGGTAAGTACAATGTAAATTACATGATGATTTTCGTAAGTACAAGTTAAAGTACATTAATATTTTGGTAAGTACAATGTAAATTACATGATGATTTTCGTAAGTACAAGTTAAAGTACATTAATATTTTGGTAAGTACAATGTAAATTACATGATGATTTTCGTAAGTACAAGTTAAAGTACATTAATATTTTGGTAAGTACAATGTAAATTACATGATGATTTTCGTAAGTACAAGTTAAAGTACATTAATATTTTGGTAAGTACAATGTAAATTACATGATGATTTTCGTAAGTACAAGTTAAAGTACATTAAATTATGGTATTATTGTTTGGGGTAATACATACGATTCTTATCTTCATAGAATACTACTTCTACAAAAAAAAGCTATGCGTGTTATTTGTAACACTTCCTGGAGATCTCATACTGACGTTTTATTTGTTGAAAATAATGTGTTGAAAATAAATGATTTGTATCGTTATAGCCTTGGTCAGTTTATGTACCAGTTCAATAATAATACGCTACCATCAGCCTTCAATTTAATATTCATCAAAAATAAAACTATACACAAATACCCTACGCGCCAATCTGACGAATTTCATCTGCCATTAACTAGAACTTTACTTGCTAAATCCATATTCACTTACGCAGGCCCTAAGCTATGGACCATTCTTGATGTTAGCATCAAGAATGCCCCCAGTTTAAATTCTTTTAAATTCAAATTAAAAAAATATTTTTTGCGTAATTATCAAGCGTTAGCTCTCTCTTTTTAAATTTATTTAACTCAATAAAATACATTGGATATTTTGATTCATTTTGTACTGGCCATCCGTATTCCAGTCGGCCCGTGTTGTGTTGTGTGTGTTATAGGTAAGAGCCCTGCCCTCTCTCGTTGTCTCCCTTCTTTCCCTGTCCCTTTCACTCCTTCTATGTTATGTTTCATTGGTTTATGTATTTGTGCGTTCCGTTATTATTGATATACTATTTTTGCAACTATAAGTTATAGGGGGCTGCAATCTACAAGCTCAGCTTTTCAGCAGTCCCCTCCATGACCAACCTGTTTTATATGCCTATTGTACACTGTGGACCAATTACAAATATATTGTTAAGTTTCATTGTTTTACTATGTACAATGCAATCCCATGTACTTTATTTATTTTGTTGGAAATGGAAATAAACGAAATGAAATGAAATGAAATGAATATTTTGGTAAGTACAATGTAAATTACATGATGATTTTCGTAAGTACAAGTTAAAGTACATGAAGATTTTGGTAAGTACAATGTAAATTACATGATGATTTTCGTAAGTACAATGTAAATTACATGATGATTTTCGTAAGTACAAGTTAAAGTACATTAATATTTTGGTAAGTACAATGTAAATTACATGATGATTTTCGTAAGTACAAGTTAAAGTACATGAAGATTTTGGTAAGTACAATGTAAATTACATGAAGATTTTGGTAAGTACAAGTTAAAGTACACTAATATTTTGGTAAGTACAATGTATTACATGAAGATTTTGGTAAGTACAATGTAAATTACATGATGATTTTGGTAAGTACAATGTAAATTACATGATGATTTTCGTAAGTACAAGTTAAAGTACATTAATATTTTGGTAAGTACAATGTATTACATGAAGATTTTGGTAAGTACAATGTAAATTACATGATGATTTTCGTAAGTACAATGTAAATTACATGATGATTTTCGTAAGTACAAGTTAAAGTACATGAAGATTTTGGTAAGTACAATGTAAATTACATGAAGATTTTGGTAAGTACAATGTATTACATGAAGATTTTGGTAAGTACAATGTAAATTACATGATGATTTTCGTAAGTACAAGTTAAAGTACATGAAGACATCAATGCGGAGAATATCTGTCACAGGATGGCTACGTATGAACCATCTTCTCATGGACATCTACCCTTCAGACATCTGAACACAAGTAACCCCTCAGGACTATTACATTTAGTAACAACCATCCCTTAAAAAAGCAACCTACTTTCCCTCAACCAAGTAGGTATTAAAGGGGTGATTGAATTAGGGGAAATTCTCGAAGGAGAACACTAGAGCGAAAGAGAATATACACTGCTTTGTACCAACATGGAAATGTATAATGGCATTGGTAAAGTTAAACCTGTATATAAAGACCACTCAAGAGAAACATGAAAGTGGTCTCTATAAGGAAGGTGGTCTTCATAGGCAGATGGTCTTTATGTACAGGTTCCTAATGCACAGGTTTCAATGAGAAACCATATTCAAGTGAGAAAACAGAAAAGTGATCTATATAGACAGGTGGTCTTTCTATACAGGTGCTTGCTAAAGCAGGATTGACTGTACCTGTACTGTCTCTCTTTTCAGAACGGTAAAAACGCTATTGAGGTCTTGTTCCAACTGGATAAGATCAAACTAGGCCTTCCTCTGGGCCAGAGCTCCTGGGCCGAACCCGCCAAGGAGATCACCTCCAAAACTTGGAAACAAGTCCTGCAGTTTGCAGCCAGCTACTTTCACGACATCCTTGATGGACCAATGTTTGAGGATAAATATCTGAAGGTAAATGTTTCTATGTTTGCCATGTGTCAATTTTAATAGTATTTATTCATGTCTATTCCCCTCAAATATAAACCACTTCTTGATGATAGGAAAGGGGGGGGGGGGGCTACAGAGGCTCTTGGGTACAATGGAGATCATCATATTGTTGTGTTCACTGCTATGAAAAGTACCAAGTACATGTGTGCCAACTTACATACAAGATGAATGAAAGTGTTTAATAAACTTGATAGAAGTGTGAAGGTCAGTGCACTTTGACACCATATGACCCCTGTGACCTCCTCCAATACTTACATGTAACTTGACCGGTAGAGCATGGGATGGAAGAAATTTGTAATAAAGCCAGTGTTAAGAAAGCTGGAAAATTTTGGAAGGTCATTTACAGTATGATCTGCTGTGACCCCTTTGACCCCTGAACTCCACTTGTTGCCATCTCAACCTGTCCTTTGTTTAGGGCAAGGGAATGGAGGAAGTTTGTAATGAATCTGGTGTTAATTACAGCTGGTCTATTATTGGGGGCTAAAGCAGAAAGGTAAATTACAATATGACCTCCTGTGACTCATGTGAACTCCGCTAATACTCGTCTTGACCTTTCCTCCATGTAGGGCATGGGCTGGAAGAAGGACGTGATGGAGCCATTGTTCAGGAAGGTCGTTGCCGGACTGTCGTTGGGGAACGCTGATCTGAACTTCAGAGCCGTCTGGCGACTCTACAAGAGGGAGAGGACAGACAAAGAGAAGGAAGACGGGAAGACGCCAGAGGAGGAATGGAACCCAGTAAGTACAACATTACAATCAAGTCTCTAAGCACTTTCAAACTTGGAGATTATTACAGCGCTCTAGCATTTCAAGGAATTAATTCTTGCCAGGAACCCATTTACATCACCTGGGTTGAGTGTGGCAAATGTAGATCAATGTCTTGCCCAAGGACATTAGTGTCGCGGCAGGACTCAAACCGTGGACCTTGTGATCAACAGTCCGGCAATGTAACCACTCGACCACAACACCTTCGGCATGCACGTAATAGTACGTGCTTAGCAGTCCAGTGGTTAATATTAGGGTGGAATCCCCCTTTAATTGATATGAAAACTGACATGTTTTTCTTTTTTTAGGATGCTTATACAGCTTTTGGTGGATTCTATGACAAGATCTATAACTACGTGGTGAGCAACGCAAGTTACATCGTCAATACAGAAATCTTTAAACAATTGCCTGAAGATCTTCAGAAACAGATAAGAAAAGGTGAGAGTCGGTATGATACACATATCTTTAGTAATATGTCCAGATTGTTTTGTTCTGTTTCGTTTTAAATTCCTTATTTGTTGATTACTTTATTACTTTATTTATATCATTACTTTATTTAAAAAAAGTAAATTACATACAGAGTAAACATACCATAATTAACGGTGTATAAAACGCCCTCGTGTAAAAAAAAAAAAAAAAACTATAAATATTTGAAAACATGGAAATCATTTAAATATGTAGTGACCTAAACATGATAATGAGAAAGTTGCAATTCCACCAGGGGGTGGGGGATGTTTCACAAAGTCCCAAGTCAAACTTAACTCTAAGTTGGACTTAAAAATTATGGAAAGCCATTTGTAGCCTTAAAATAAAATATATTTAAATGCAAAAATTTTAGACTTTTCATAAATTCCACATCAAGAACATGAAATCTCCTTGATAATAGGAAATATGAATGATTTGAATCAACATTTTATGCCTTTTAAAATAACTTTTACAAAATATTTTCAAAAATCCTAATGGCTTTTCATAACTGTTAAGTCCAACTTAGAGATAAGTTCAACTGAGGATCTTTGTGAAACACCCCCAGGTCCATTACTTACATGTATAAAGACAGGTTTGCATGATTTGTTAACACATAGACATCAAATTCATGAAATAAGTTTTTAATCTAGGAGATATAATCTTACATATGGGCTTCAGACTTGTTCTTTCCTGCTGTAAAGTATAATGAAAGACGCTAATAATACCAGTCCTGTTTAGTTGTATGGAGGTTTCGGGTTTCACATTATAGTTATATTAATCAAGTAGTCGCTTTGGTCCTCGTTTGTTAGATTTGTTGATTTGCCCCATCTGCGTGTGTGTGTGTGTGTATTAGGGTTTTTACAGATGTGTATCAATCAGATATGATTATTTACGTCTGTGGACCGACTTTAACGTCACCATCCGAAAGACATGTCTCGGGTTCGAACGTGTGTCCTCGGCTGAATCAGTTTGTAACTTCCATTGTTAGCTGTATTACAGGCACATGCCACAACGCCCTGTTGCCCCATCTTTACTGCCTTTACTATCACAGTACAGTTTAATAATTTTCTGTAGGTCTGCTATCAGAGTTTTGTATCAGTCTACCTTTTCCTGGCGGGCTGCATCTATTTTTGTTTCAAAAGTATTATTTTTTCTTAGTTTAAATGATTTTATAAACAAACACATGTACATGTAACTCTCCTTTGCTGTCCCATAGGATTTGGTTACTACCCTTTATCATTTCTCTCTGCATTTCAAGAACACCTGCACAGACAAAGGAAGATAACATTGTCGTGTTTACTCTTCAATCACTTCAGAAATAAAAATATTTTTAATAACCAATTCAGTTCTGCAATTCTGCAAAGGATACAGACATAGACAAACAAGTGCAAAATGACATGCAGTATAATAAATGCTTTATAGCTATTTAAGGACTTATTCAAAATTGGGCTGAGCCAGAAAAAACTGCTGTGGATTTGAAATTTATTTTTAATTTTTTCCCTCTGCAGATGCAGTTTATGTGGATGAAGGACAAATATTTTGTTATAACCAATTCTGTTCTGCAATTTGGCAAAGGATACAGATATAGACAAACAAATGCAAAATTACATGCAGTATAATAACTGCTTTATAGATATTTAAAGATTTATAAAAATATTGGGCTGAACCAGAAAAAACTGCTGTGGATTTGAAATTACATTTTTTTTTTTTTCCCTCTGCAGATGCAGTTTATGTGGATGAAGGACAAATATTTTGTTATAACCAATTCTGCAAAGGATACAGATATAGACAAACAAATACAAAGCGATAGGCAGTACCGGTATAATAAATGCTTTTTAAATATTTCAGGATTTATACAAAATCGTGCTAAACCAGAGAAAAATGCCCTAGATTTGACATTTATATTATTGTTTTCCCTCTGCAGATGCAGTTTATGTGGATGCAGGGATGTCCAAGACACTTAAGAAACCAGTACTGACCAGCTCACAAAGGGTAAAGTATTTCTTTTTTTGGCTCCATTTCACATTTCATTCTCTTGCTTTACATTATGTGGTGATGATATAATTAATGCTGTATCTAGCTCATATTACATATTAAACAAATATACCATGCACTGAGAGGCTCTAGTTGAAATTATGGATCGAGGTGGCAGGAATAGCACTATTTTTTTTTTTGGGGGGGGGGGCATAGCCACAAAGAAAAAAGTGCTATTTCTGTTGCTGAGGAATCCATAGTTTCACTAGTGGCTTGAAATGCATGGTATATTTGTTTTATATTTTTCAAACCAACCTTCATGTTTATTGTCACTGAAGTAGTGTAGAGTGCAGTGAGAGCAGCATAGACGACAGTACCGCGACCGCGACCGATAGCACATTGATCTTGATCAATCGCATATATATGACGTCATCCATGGTATAGTGCTATGGTATAGTGTACTATACCATGGATGACGTCACGGTTACATCATAGCAATGTTTTGTTTGATCACATGATACTATGTTGACCAATCACTGAACAGGATTTCATTGATCAAAAATATAATAAATAATACCTTTGGAAATGGTTGCTGTGACTCTAGTTCAATCATACGACTTCTAAGGCTTTGATAAAAGTAGGCTTACGATTGCACCGTGTGAGAGGAGAGGATTTGGGAGTCCTGAAAAAGGACTGTTGGTAATCTTTCTGTTGGTAATCTTAAGGGAGATGTGAGTTGGTCTAGCGGCATGTTCACTTGATCAGCTCTCTGTCTTCGCCTACAAACTGGCTCAGACGACCCCGGTACGAAACTGAGTCACGTCTCTTGGATGGTGACATTAAAGGTCGGTCCCCAGACGTAAAGAATCATATCTGATTGATACATGTCTGTAAAAAAACACTTACTGGTACACACACACCTAGAAGATCTGGTGTTATATTTCTTGAGCTTATAGTTCTAAAAAGAACCATAGCGTAGGTATGGGTTGTAGTAAGGAGATGATGGCTCGACGTTTTAAAGTGGTACTTGATTAGAGAAGTCTGTAGAATTACTGTATCAGCGATATCCATTAGATGGGTGACTATTCGGTGGCCTGTTACTGTATATACCAAAACATGTTAGAAGAAAGCCATGTCTATAGTAGAGATTCTTGTACATGTATCTTCTGTAATTTTTGAAAACTTCTTTTTGATTCATGACTGACACATTACCACACCTGGGCTCCATAGTTCTGCCCCATCTTTTGATAATTCATTGTTTTGTACTGTGCATGTATGATGTGGGCCCTTCCTTTTAAAGAGTAGCGATTGATCTAAATTGAGTGTGATATCAATTGCAACTCTATTTATAAGAGATACAACCTTTAGGTGCCAGTAAATTTGCAATTGATTGTAAGACTTTGAATCGATGTGAATCAATTGCAACTCACAGCGCCATGGTGGACTTCTTTTTTGGGGATTTCCCAGGTTCTGATGATTGTAATAGTTTTCCATCTTGTATTTTCCAGCCCAAGTCTGCTCAGGTGAGGAGAACCCTCTCCCATCCTCTCCGAGCTTCATCTCCTGCATCCTCCACCTCCTCAGCCTCCTCCGTATCATCCGCCCCATCCTCATCCCGGAGAGGAGGAGTAGGGACTGGGTCAGCAAGGGGTGCAGGGGGTTCCTCAAGGGGTACAAATGGTCCAGCAAGGGGTGCAGGAGGTTCATCAAGAGGTGCAGGAGGTTCATCGAGGGGTGTAGGAGGTGCAGATAGGGGTGCAGGAAGTTCAAATAGGGGTGCAGGAAGTTCCTCAAGGGGTGCAAGAGGTTCATCGAGGGGTGTAGGAAGTGCAGATAGGGGTGCAGGAGGTTCATTGAGGGGTACAGGAGGTCCGGCTAGGGGTGCAGAAAGTTCATCGAGGGGTGCAGGAGAGGCAGATAGGGGTGCAGAAGGTTCATCAAGGGGTGTAGGAGGTGCAGATAGGGGTGCAGGAGATTCCTCAAGGGGTGCAGGAAGTTCGACTAGGGGTGCAGGAAGCGGGTCTGCAAGGGCAACAGGTAGGGGTGGTGCAGCAGACAGAGGAGCTGATGACTCAGCAAGGGGTAATGGAACTGGTAGGTCTAGGGGTGAAGAAGCAGGGGCGGCTGGTGTGGGTGGAGCTCAGAGACCAACAAGGCCAAGGGACGGAAGACACCCTCCTGGACGTTGATTTGAAAAAATAAAAAATACTTAAATAAAGTAAATATGATTGATTTCATATAGATGCATTCCCAAAACTTTTCCATTGATAACATTATAGGTAATGTTGAGTACACTTGTAAGCAAGCTAAGATGTAGACATTGAAAATAGAATATGATGAAATAATTCATGTTTAATACAATGTATTCATGATTACTGTACATCTAAATGAAGTGGGGCAAATTAAGTTCACTTAATTATTAAAGTGAATCAAATTAAGTTCACTACTTTTAGTGAACCACTTGAAAATAGTATCTGATAATCAATGTTATGAAGTTTTAGAGCATGATATTGAAGAGGAATCAAGCATGGTACTTTCATGTTGAATATGTTTGATTTGATGTATAAATATATTCAATACTTGGAATACAGTTGCGGTTTATTTCAATTTTATTTGCAATGTCTGATATATGTTCGTAAAAAGAACATTATGTGAATTTTTTAATACATTTTTTTTGATTTGTGCAATTATACCAAAGTTTGTCTTAATTTGCTACTTAAACCTCCACTGATGCAATATAGTTCTGTGTGATTTTGTAAATATTTGAGAAAGACCAATTTATTTTTTGTCACCTTAATTTATATGAATTTTATCAAATCAACTGGTTTGGTTGCTTGGATATGGTATGACACAAAAATACATTCATTTGACTGGTCGATCAATATATCATGGAAAAATGACCGGGATTGAAATGTTACGATCCTTGCAATCAATATCATGTGATGAGCTATGGACCAATCACACCTTTGTATATAAAAGAGCTTTCTAATATATGAGGAATGATACTACATGCTTATTAAAGGGAAATTCCAGGGGTCGTATTCTGAGATTTATTTTAAAGGTAAAGACCTAATTTCAAAAAATGAAATGGAAGCTCTTATTACCAATCATGTGAAAGAAGTTTTGACTAATACATGATGATACAAATTTTGCCGGGAAACCGCCTTCTAATTGATATATTTGGTAAATTAGTTTATCTATTGGTCTGTGAGAGATAAACACATGTGTCCCGCACGTGTGCGTATAGTCCCATATATATCTTTCTGTGTAACGTGCTTGTAACTTTACAAATACTTGGCCAAATTTCTTATCATTTTGATGATTCCAGAACCTTGCAGTACACACCAATACTTATATGCTAGATGATCAACCTTTTCTGATCGATTTCACAACGTTTCTTTCACAATGCAATCGCATGACCATAACTGGTCTTTATCTTTAAATCAGATAATATCTGAAATTTTATCCCACCGCCTTCAGTTTCTGTCTAATTTTAGTCAAACTTTCAGCAGTAGGCTTCTTTGAATTTGTTGCTTTCCACTAAAGTAGTTTGCAATCAAGGTTATATTTCTCTTTAACCAATGTCTTGTTCTAATTTCATTTTCTATGATTCCTATGACAATTTACCCATGAGACTGGAAGTAAACAAAAATTAGTGTCTATGGCAACTACTCGCTACCTCAGTTTGTTAAAGAAAAAATGTTTCCTTCTCGTATTTTATGTGTGCAAATAGGCAAGAAATGATTGCAATATAGTGGGAAAATTTCATTCAGGGCATATTACATGGATTGCCTCTAAAAAAAACATCTTTGTGTGTGTCATGACTTTGGTGCCATCATTCAAAGCAACTGCCTTCTGAGGTCTGTTTTATTATGCAGTGTACAATTGATATATGGCTTTTGTTCATTCTATCAGGATTTAACGGTATTCCTATGGTAATGATAATAATAATAATAGTGTCTAGCACACTGCCACTCCTAGTGCTCCGGTATCATTAGATGGCTTTCAGCCTGGCTGCCATTACAGCGCTCGAGCATTTTAAGGTACCAGTATTGATTTCTGCCGGGTACCTATTTACCTCACCTGGGCGAAGTGTGGCAAATGTAGATTAATGTCTTGCCAAAGGACATCAGTGTCGAGACAGGAATGCTATTGCAGATTGCAAATGACAGGCATTTTCAAGACAAAACTTTTGCGAACTACTTAATTGATCGATGTTGGGTCCTTTGCAGTTGCAGTTTTATCACTTTGCTGCAAAGTTTAGTCACTTGCGAACATTTCATTCCTGCCAAAGTTGCTGGATTACAGCACAATATGAACTCTGATTTTTTAGGCTTTGTTGAATGTTAGACATATACATGCTGCTGTGTTTTTGTGTAATCGTGATGAAAATAATGTCTTTGTCTGAATATAATTCTCTGCGATGTTTACATTGAATGTAATGTATATAGTGTGTGGATAGTTAGATTTTATATTGTGTATACCCGTAAAGTGTGTAACACGCTGAGAATGAAAAAGTCCAGATGTGATTTGAAGAAAATTTAGGCTATAGAATTGAAATAAAGGACCCAAGAAAACTAATGTCTGTAGCATTTGTCTTTTGACTAATTAATGCAAAATAGAGTGTTGATATTAATATAGATAATTGATAAGAGGTGAACTGTACGTGTTGCTGCTGATGAGGGAGAAGATTGGTGAGAGCAGACAGAGATAAGGAACAGATTAGAGAGAGCAGTCTGAAACAAAGGAAGAGAAGATTGGTGAGAGAAGACAGAGATAAGGAACAGATTAGAGAGAGCGAGAGCAGACTATGATAAGGAACAGATTAGAGAGAGTGAGAGCAGACTATGATGAGGAACAGATTAGAGAGAGTGAGAGCAGACAGAGATAAGTAACAGATTAGAGAGAGCAGTCTGAAACAAAGGAAGAGAAGATTGGTGAGAGAAGACAGAGATAAGGAACCGATTAGAGAGAGCGAGAGCAGACTATGATAAGGAACAGATTAGAGAGAGCAGTCTGAAACAAATGAAGAGGAGATTGGTGAGAGAAGACAGAGATAAGGAACAGATTAGAGAGAGCGAGAGCAGACTATGATAAGGAACAGATTAGAGAGAGTGAGAGCAGACTTTGATAAGGAACAGATTAGAGAGAGCAGTCTGAAACAAAGGAAGAGAAGATTGGGGAGAGAAGACAGAGATAAGGAACAGATTAGAGAGAGCGAGAGCAGACTATGATAAGGAACAGATTAGAGAGAGTGAGAGCATACTATGACAAGGAACAGATTAGAGAGAGTGAGAGCAGACAGAGATAAGGAACAGATTAGAGAGAGCAGTCTGAAACAAAGGAAGAGAAGATTGGTGAGAGAAGACAGAGATAAGGAACAGATTAGACAGAGCGAGAGCAGACTATGATAAGGAACAGATTAGAGAGAGTGAGAGCAGACTATGATAAGGAACAGATTAGAGAGAGTGAGAGCAGACAGAGATAAGGAACAGATTAGAGAGAGCAGTCTGAAACAAAGGAAGAGAAGATTGGTGAGAGAAGACAGAGATAAGGAACAGATTAGAGAGAGTGAGAGCAGACTTTGATAAGGAACAGATTAGAGAGAGCAGTCTGAGATAAAGGAAGAGAAGATTGGTGAGGGAGAAAGAAGACTCGAAATTCCAGGATGTCCACACACAGAAGAAAGTAATCCTGAAACTCTACAGTGAAATGTTGTATAGGTGCGCAGTTTGCTACTGCGGTCATTTCGCTCGAGGTCATGTTAAGCCCCGCCCAGTTAGATACACTAGTTACGTCCACACACAACACCTTCCGTGATTAGGCGTGATTAGGCATGATTAGACGTGATTCTTTATTGAGTTCTAGTTCGAAACGATGCCCAAACCTGCGTTTCGTTATACGATCGACGTATCGTCCGTGAGCGTCCACACACACAATTTCATCGTAAAACTATCGCGAAATGGTATAGCTAATCACAGAAAATGTTGTGTGTGGACAGGGGGTTTAAAAGAACAGATTAGAGAGAGCAGTCTGAGATAAAGGAAGAGAAGATTGGGGAGGGAGAGCTCGAGAGAAGACTGGGATAAGGAACATATTAGAGAGAGCAGAGTGAATGAAGAAAGAGAAGATTGGAGAGAGAGGGCAGAGTAAAAATAAAGGAAAAGAAGATTGGAGGGAGATCGAGAGCACACTGAAATCAGGAACAGATCTTCTTCTTCTTATCAGGTCACTACACAAGAAAACTTGAGTAGTGTGGTTGAAGGATTCACAGATTTTCATCTGACGGACCGCGACGTGAACGCTCCTTCAATGGCCCCACTGTTTTTACTGTTCTCCTACACTTAACTATAGTCTAGATACAGTACAGGTGATTGATCTGCAGTAACCTCTAAATAAGCTATATGGTAATGCAGCAGAATTAATGATAGTCTATCGTATATATTTTGAGGAGGTATCAGCAAGGTAGACTAAACTATAAAAAAATATTTAAAAAAAAAAGATAAAGACGTATGACATAAAAAGAATATAGTCGAAATGTCCGACTATAGGTTCCGTGGCACAAACTTGACATTATTGGACAAACCTACCATTGGAGAAACCTAACAATTACAGAGCTTGGTCTTGTTGCTCTGTTCGCCAGCAGTTTAAGGATATGAAACCCCGCGGCACACTACTCACAAGAGCTCTAACAAGCCAAGCTTATACAGAGCCTAAAAGTAAAATAAAATGTGCATGGCTCAGATCAAGGGTACCCTTAGATTGAACACTGGGAATTGTTTAATTATCCAAAACCATGAGACCCAGACACAAATTAGCATTTTTATATTAGAAAGTACCATCAGGGGAAGCTCCAAACAAGGTTTCAGCTTCATTGAGTTCAAATTAAAGATTTTAGAGCAATTTTATGATGTAAAAAGGCCTATTTTCAGCACTTTTAATGTTACATTCAAAACATGCACTAATTGGTTACCAGATTTTTTACTAATGGGATGCAAAACTTATGATTTTTTTTTATCTTGATGTAGAATCTATGTAATAATTAACATTTCTGTTGAGTTAATTCCTATTATTTTACTTTCTTATTCCATTTACATGTGATACAATTTTTGTGATATGTACATAACTTTGGTGTCCTGCAAATTTCAAACTTTACTAACTGAAAAATGGTGCATAAATAATTGATTTATTTACAAGATTGCAATGTTATAATGTTTAGTTTCACTTTATCTTTGATTTCCAATCAGATCATTTCATTCTGGGTCATCGTTTTAAAAATATTTTGATTTCTGTAAATGGAAAATGTTTGGTGTCCTGCAGTTATGTACATACCAGTGCAACAGAATCTATACAAAAACATGTTGTATTCTTTCAAAATGATAATGTAATGGTGTATATAGGTGAATGAAGAGCACTGATAACATTGGATTCCCCATTTTAACTTGTATGTGTTATTTAATCAACAATGAATGTGGACACCGAGTTATGTACGTGACAGTTATGTACGTATTCCATGTTTTGTTTTTCCAATAAGACCACCTATATTTAGTTATTTGTCATGGTAAGGTAGTAAAAAATGTATAAGACATACACACGTCTGATTTGGTGAGAAGAATATTACAAAATATTGCAGTTTGAACTTTTTCATGTCATGTACATAACTAAGACACCATTATGAAAAGACACCGAGTTATGTACGTTACTACCAATCAAAAATTTGAAATAATTATCATAAATAAATTTATTTATTCCATACAGCGTGAATTGCACCCTTCTGCATTTTCATTTAAACAAACATTTATTGAATTTAAGGAACAAGAATTTAAATATTATTTGAATGTAAAACTACTTACTTTTGGTGTCCACAGTTATGTACGATTATATGTAAGTACAGAAATCTTACATTTCAGTCCTGTAATAGTAGTTTACAAACTATTTACACATTGCAAATTATGTTTCATTCAGGAAACACATCATTCCTTCAATTGAAGTCGTTATTAGACTAATGCAAAACCATATCTGACAATGAGGCAAAGAGAAAGCATGAAGAGAATAAGATGTACTGTACATAACTCGGTGTCCACATTTGTTTTGGCCATATTCTAATAACTAAATTGAAAAAAGTTGATATGGCAATGGGTTTGAGTTTTGTTTACAGTATGTTTTAACGTCTAATGTACTTTGTCAGAAAAATTAAAATTATAAGGGAAATATCAGCATGAAGTGGACACCGAGTTATGTACGTAACATTTTTGATGATGTGATATTTAGCTACTGATTGCCACTTAACGGCAATTTGTTAAGGTCTGATTTGTTAGCTATATGTTGCATAATGTTTGCAGATTACAAAAATAATGTTGCCACAGTCTATAATTGACTTTTAAAATTCACATCATATGTAACACTGAGGTGCCCTTGATCAGAGCCCTGCACAAATAGAAACAGATTAGAGAGAGCAGACCAAGATAAGAAATATATTAGGGAGAGCAGACTGAGATGGTATAGACACTTGAAGAGGAAAGCTTAATACTGCTTTCTAACTGGCTTCTATCGGAGTCACACCAATGAAAATACCGATTTAATTTTCCTTATGTAAACAAAGGTGAAACCACAGTTTTCCCCCTGTCGCTTTCTAACTGCCGGTGAAATTCACTCGCTGTGGCGAGCCCTTGCCGGAAGTGAAGAATTATTGCGTAATTATTAAGCCCGCGCTCCATCTAGCTAGCATGCAGCATATTCAACCATAAGTCAACACACACAGCTGGTTACGATAAAGCGCGCGTATACTGCGACCTTTGACCATTTTAATCGCTGTTTTAATCGCCATTTTCTCCTGAATGCTTTTTAACTGGCCGTTTCATCGGTGTCACACCTATTTCTCTATCTCTATTTCTCTTCTTTTCATCGGCTATTTAATCTCCTTTTTCTCCTCTGTTGCTTTCTAACTGGCCGTTTCATCGGATGCATCCGATGAAAATAAGTGCAGTTAGAAAAGGGTACAAGATGAATTGATTAGAGATGGGTTGCAGAGAGAAAGGAAGTAGAAAGAAAGGAGACCTAGGCAGAGGTGGATAGATTGTATTAAGGAAGATAGTAGAAAAATTGATTTGGAAATGGCTACAGATAGGAAGGGATGAAGAGCGGTCACAAGGAGACCCGACTCTCTCTTGATCTCTTCTATCTCTCTCTCTCTCGTGCTCTCTTCTATTTCACTCTCTCTCTTCTCTCACCCTCTCCCTCTCTTGCTCTCCTTGTTCTCACTCACCCGCTTTCACCCTCTCTCTCTTCTCTCTTATCTCACTCTCTCAATCTCTTTCTGCCTCCCTCAGGTTATCACCACTTCAACTCCTTGGCACTCCCAAATAATATACTGATGAATTAAGACTAGAATAAATATGTGTCCATGTAACATTTTATACATGACCAAATGATTTGGCGACAAAAAGAAAATTGTACATTACATCGAGATACATCTTCATATAATGAATCATACAGGAGGTTCGTCTTAATCAATGGTTTAATCCTCCAAAAGTGTTAAGATGCTTGTTCTCATGTACAATGGCCAATATAAGCTTATGATTATACGCTTCATATTTTTGCTTATTTTGGTCTATGGTGGATGTTTAAACCATACTTAAGTTGAGAAATGATTTACATCAAACCTCTTTGTGAATTTGGGCCATTGACTTCTAAAGGGGTCAGGTGAACTCGGCATCGCAAGGCGATATGTTTCAAGAGTTGAATTGCAAGCTACACACCGGATTTTAAATAGCCATAACGGTCATTCCATGAATTTGGGGCAAAAGAGAATATGACAATGTCCATTTAACGTTAGTATCAGATCTTCTACTACACATGGAAAATGAAATTCTCTGTTCAAGATATGTATCAATGAATAAATATAGTAGTGTCCTGCTAGAACCATTTCCGTTTCAGTTTGTTATCTTCAAAATCTTTGCTCAGTATGTGTTTCTTTTACCAGTGTTACATGGGCATCGCATTTATATAACATTGCATAAACTGTTGACAAAAGTATTGAGTTAGCACGACTCCCTTCTAGATCTACATACATGTACCTGCCTTTCAGACAATACTTTATGTACCTCACATGTTTATTTCTTACTGTTTGTGTCATACATGAAGTTTTAAAAAAAATTGAAACATGATAACGAAATTTGCAGCATTACTTTGCTCACATATGGCAAGCTACTCTAATACAGGAGTTGACATGCATACCATAGAAACTAAAAGCTTTAAAGATAAAGTTGATTTCTGGTCATGCGATTGCATTGTGAAAGAAACGTTGTGGAATCCATCAAAAAAGGTTGATTTTCTACCGTATCACTTGGTGCTGCAAGGTTCTGGAATCATCAAAATGATAAAGAGCACGTGGCCTAAAAATCAGTCCCGATTTTTATGATGTTACATGTCATATTTAGCATGTATAGGCAATTGAAGAGCCATGCTTTTCGGGATCATTTTTCATCTGATGTTCTTCCACACTTGCATAATACAATGATAACGCTCACAAATTATTTTTCACCTCTTCCCAGAACTCAACCTTCTCTTTAAGGTGTTTTAAAAGTGCATGTAGTTATTCAAAGTCCCCATAAAGATAGTGTAGTCTGAAGTGACAAATTATAAATTTGTGGAATCGTGATAAGGATCTAGATAGTTGTAGTCACCCGGAGAGTGTTTCACAAAGAATAAGATTGACTTTAAGTTAGACTTAACTATGGCAGGCCATTCATGCCACTGGTTGCTCTCACCATTATGATCTTTAGATAATATTTTTTCTTCAATAATGAACTATCAAAAAAATGTAAATTCTGTAGATTTGTGACCATGATTTGTATGTCCCTTGAGAGACTAATGCTAGTAAATGGTAAGAGAAAACAGTGGCATGAACGGCCTGCCATAGTTAAGTCCAACTTAAAGTCAATCTTAGTCTTTGTGGAACACTCCCTTGATCTCTCTATCGCTGGGTCAACAAAGTTTTGGAACTCATTGACATGTTAGGACTGACTTGTCGAGTTGACAGAGGGGAATATTTAAATGGAAATAAGAATAATCATCCATCAAAGAACTGCGGGACTGTAATTTGGATCGAGATAGTTGTAGTCACCCGACGTCCCTGTGAAGCTGGTATAGTCAGAGTCGACGAAGCCTGCTGATTGGCCGATATGGACAGGGTCCATACGATGGGATGAACGGTGAACCTCCGACTGGAAATCACTGCAGAGGAGAAGGGGAGGGAAGAAAGGAAGAATGTCATCAATAAGCATGGTAAAACAATAGGTTTTTATTTATGTGTCTGGACATGTACAGTATGTATATTTTCTTTTTTATCTAACAGTAAACTTGAAACTTGAAACAGAATTTAGTATCATCTTTTGTCAGAAAACTGAACAATGATTGAGAGGGACACCTCATCTTGGTGTGATTAAAATCATGAAAACTTTAACATGAATTTTGAAGTTAAGTGAAAGAAACAGATTATAGGTATAAGGAAAATACAATCCAAATTAAGAAAGTTATGAATCTGTAAAGATGCGAAATGTAAATGGGCAACTCTGTGCCATACATGTAAGTCATGTACATTGTACTGTCCAAGTTTCTCTATCGCCTTGCACTCAAATTTTCATAAGCTTCCATTTGTAAACTGCCATTGTAATTGCGGCAAATTTGACCCCTATTGACCTGTAATTTGGAAGGGTGAGGAAAATTGAATTTTAGTTTGCTTGTGTGTAATACTGAAAGGAATTTTTTTGTATTCCTTTATATTTGTATTCCATATTAATTCAGCTATCCTTTAATATTAAGTTGTATTTCCATCGGATAGGTAGGGTCTTTAAATGGGTACCATATAGGGAGGAATTCCTTAAATGCTGTTAGCACTGAAAACTGTACCCTTGCTAAAGCCTCTGGAATATTTGAGCCCCTTGAGCAACTTGTATGCAAAAATATCCATTATCATTATTTATCATCAATATTATCATTATTATCATTATCATTATTATTATTATCATTGTTATTATCATTATTGTTATTATCATTATTATCATTATCATTATCATTATTATCTCTTGCTCTGTCTCTGTCTGTCTGTCTGTCTCTCTTTTCCTCTTTCCCCTATCCTCCTCTCTCCCCCTCCCTCCCTCTCTCTCTCTCTGTCCTCTCTCTCTCCCTCTCCTCTCTCTCTCTCTGTCTCTCTCTCCTCTGTCTCTCTCTCCTCTCCCCCCCCCCCTCTCTCTCTCTCTCTGTTTCTCCCTCCCCATTATCCCGACTACTTTACTTCTAATGAATTTCAAATTTTGTAAATATTTTTACAATTTGGCACATTGCCCCGACAGAAATACACACACACAAAAATCCTGAATTGAATTTAATTATTGAGTTTCCATTATGCGATTTCTGAAATGATGGAATTACTGTTCAATTATTGTAAATTTGTAAAGCAAGTTTTTATCAACAATTGGGTAAGCTCTCTGTCAGAGGGTGAAGTCAGTCATGCATGTGGCCTTATAAAAGGGGGATGCTTTTCAAGTCATCAAACAGGAATTGTTGATGGAAAAGATTTTTTTTAAACCAAAGAATGGAACTCTTTATTACGAAAATAAAATTGGTACGTTGAATGAATGATTTATGAGACACTTCAATATTGTTTGCTGCCCTCTTCAGTGTGGCACTGTCAGTTAGTCAGTCGAGACGCCATTTTTGTGACAAGCAAATTTCAATAGAGCGGGGCATAAAAAGGATTTTTTGAAGGGACAGAAATTGTTTAGAGACGGACCTTCTCGTCTGTTAGAGTTACATTTTCATCAGCGATACAGTGCTATTCAACAACAAACACGCTACAATACTCAAATTGGTCAACTGTACGTATTCAATCCAAAATGAAATTATCCCTGTGTACCGGTATAGCGTTTACATGTATGTACTTTACAATTACATGTATGTCTATACATGTAACGGCAGAAGCAGCATGGTTCATCCAAGAACCTAAGACAGACAAGGACTGTTATTTAAAAGGAGAAAATGCTTCATTGGCAGCATCTTATCAAGTAACGGGTACTACACCCTTAGATTTCTACAAGGTAGTTCTCACTACGAACGAACCAGACGAAATAGAGGACTTTGTTGAGTACAATGGGAGTGTACCCCTCTTTGATGATACAATTGCTCGAGATCTGAATCGCTTTCAAGTAACAACGACCAACGTCAGCAGGACTGTGGAGTTTCGGATGGATGTATATTCCTTGGAATATCTTGACGAATATTTCCCATTCTATGCTTTCATCTTTGAAAGCTACAGTGGTAAAGTCTTGAATGTGTCATCGGTTGGAGCAACTTTTTTGGTTAGCAAGACCTGTTCACAACGTCCACAACCAACTACATCATCTATGACAACGGTCACAACTGCCTCCAACAATAACATCACCTCAAAAGGAAACATTCCGGTGAGTTCAAATACCGTAGAAACACAGTGCCTAATATGCACTTAATGCACATGCAAGAACAAATCTGCTTGCAATTTATTTTTCAAATGGCACAAACAAGCCCTCAAAGCAAGTATTTGACTATTCAATAATCTTAAAAGAGGTAATCACTTCATACAAACACATTAAGACGAAGACGTGTCAGTTATTCGTCTAATAAAATATGCAGAGAATACTTGTTTGTCACGCCCACAAACAGTCATTTGATTAGAAAGCACACTTGAAATTAAAGATTTCCATGAAGGTGGGCTGTCTATTTGGAAAGTCTACCTTGCTGACAATCAAACATGGTCAACATTCTCTAAATTTGGGGCAAGATGCAACTTTATAAAAAAGGGGACAAAGTCAACTCAGTGATGTCACATGTGAGTTTCTCTGAATAAAACTACAGCTTACAGTATTTGAAAATGTAATATCACAAACTTAGAAGGTACATGTGATGCTTAATGTTGGACAAAGTAGAAGAGTTTTCCATTGTTTTATGACAGAAAATCTTGGAATAATTTCAAAGAAAACAAATATGGAAAGTACTAGAAGACAGAATACATTCATTGAAAGGCAGCTTTAATGAGAATCTGTACTTTCCATGTTTGTACCCAAAATAATGTTGATTTTCATGTATATGATACAACTAGAAAATTCCTAATGTAGAAAAATTGAAATGATGAACAAATGGTTCTCCCTTGTCATCATCATTTCAATTAATTTTTGTTGTTCCCAAACCTAATACTCAACCTCCATATACAGTGTACCTCAAAATCTCCAGGCTTATGCAACCATATAATGATTTTTTTTCTTTTTACCAATCTAATTTCCAGGCTAAACCCACCATACATGTACCTGTATATGGCTGGGTTCTTATCGCCATCGCTGTCATCGTTGGCATCCTGGTAATCTGCTTTTGTATTAGACGGCATCTCCAGATGGGTAAACGAAACCAAAGCAATGAAACCACGGACCTACCGATGTACATTGTCTAACACAGCGTTTTTCAACCAGGGTGCTGCGGCACACTGGGGCTCCACAAGACATCTCTTGGGGTGCCGCAAGAGAAATTTAGTTGCATCAAAAAATTGTTTGGATTAATGTTGTTTTTTGTGAAACGCAAAATATTAGAAAAGGTGCCATTGCGAATGATTTCATATGCATTGACAACCCTCCTTCACATAGACACAGTGATAAAAGGTGCAATTATTAAAGGTACATGTATCCATCCTCTTTCATACAATCCTTTGTATTTATCCTGTGCCTTCTCAAATTTTTGAAACAGTCAAAAATGCCTTTCAACAGGTGCAGTGTCTCATAAAGTACCAAATCATTATTATATCAGTCTTCTGTTCAAAACAATATGCCTCTAGAACAAGTGCCTTGAGTTATTAAAAGGGTCTTCCTCTTTATATGAAGTTAAATAATTGTTTACACCTGAAACAAATGCGTATGTACATGTGTGTGGTGATTATAATTATGGGAAACAGATATTTTTAATTATGTGGAGGCATTGTGGTCTAGTGGATACGTCACCAGACTGTGGATGACATGGTTCGTGGTTCAAGTCCTGCTGCGGCACTAATGTCCTGTGCCTTATACTCTTTTCACACTGGTTTTGCTTAACCCCGTACTTTGCTTAGCCCCGTACTATCCTTAACCCCGGACTATTTTTTTTGGCTTTTCACACTCGCTGTTTGTAGTCCCGTACTAGCCGCTATTCCGGAATAAGAAAATTCCCGCTGTTCTCACTGCATTTCGTTAACCCCGGATATCGTGCATGTTATGATTGGACATACTTCGCATCTGGCCAGCTGCGATACGCTCCATTGCGTAGTACCGGACTATTTTTCGTTTCTGTTCTCATTCATTTGCTTAGCACCGCAATTGCGGGGTTAGCAGGAGTTAGCACCACAATTGCGGAGTTAACCCTGCTATTTTGCAGGGTTAGTTAACCCCGTACTATAGGTGGGGTTAGCCAACTTTAGCCCACTTTGGTAAAAACCAGTCTGAACAGAAAGTGGAATAGGCTTAACCCCGTACTATAGGTGGGGCTAAGACCCCCCCTTAACCCCACCTATAGTACGGGGTTAAGCAAAATATTGCCAGTGTGAAAAGAGTATAAGTCTTCTTATCAAATGAACGATATCTTGAGTTCTTATGATTGCCTTCTTTTAGATGGATTATAGAGAGACAATTCTAGATTATATATACCGGTATTCAATATTTCTGATACATGTATATCGTAAATTTTCTGCTTCCATGAAAGGATTGTCTTCAGAACAAAAGATATTGGACGGGTGAAAGTAATTGTGATAAAAGAGAAAGAATGTTACTTCTAGAGATTAAGTAAAGAATGTGTTATCTATTATTAAGATACAGACTACATGTATGGAAATTGCTTTTTAAAATAGTTATCTTTCAATTCATACATGTACATGTACATTAGCTTCCATGCTTGAGATACATGTAATCATTCTGGTAATTTACTAAAACGATTCTCAATATTTTCTTCATGTTACTTGTCAAAGTTGTCAAAACTACAATAATGAAAAGTAGTTTAATATTGAATTTTGTATATGCACATGCATGTACATGTAGTAGCTAATGAAACCAACCAGTATGCAAGATTAGTGCTATTTTTGTGGTAGAAATTACATGTAGATAGGCCTGTATGTAAACAGATTATCTGAAGGTACATATTTTTATCATAGTTATATAAACGAACACCAAAGAAATCTGTTGTTTAATACCTATGTCTATGCAGGGTGTACATGTGCTTTTATTTATACGGTACACCTTTCTTTTAGCAATGATTTTTGCATTAAATTTATGCACATACATGTATGAAACATTATGGCAATGTCAACAGCCAGTAGGTAAAGTATTATCTGAAGGTACACATATTTATATAGTATATATAAAACCAACGCCAAAGAAATCTGTTGTCTATTCTGGGTGTACATGTGCTTTTATCTAATAATATACACCTTTCTTTTAGCAATCATTTTGCATTAAATTTATGCACATACATGTATGAAACATTATGGCAATGTCAACAGCCTGTATGTAAAGTATTATCTGAAGGTACACATATTTATATAGTATTTATAAAACCAATGCCAAAGAAATCTGTTGTCTATTCTGGGTGTACATGTGCTTTAAACATATCTCGCAATCATTTTTGCATTTAAATGTATGCACGCACCAATGAAACATTAAAAGCAACGGCATCAGTCTATTTTAACTGATGTCCTTGCATGCAATATTGTACATTTACATGTAGGTGATACTTGTATATATTGTGGCCCAGACGGGACATCGCGAATCGTAAAATCGCAAATCTTTGTTGTGAAACGTCGCAACGTCGCATATTTCGTTGCGAATTTCACAACAAAGATTCGCAATTTCACGATACGCGATGTCCCTTCTGGGCCACCATAGATATAAACAGGGTTTTGTGTTGGTATTAAGAAAACCTATAAAAAGTTACACATTTAAGTTATAGTCAAACCTGAAACGTCTGGATTGTAATTAAAATCTATTTTCCCACCTCAATGATATGCTTACCAGTATTCTCTTTTGCTCACACCATGTTTATAAACAGTATTGTTCATTTCCTTGATATAGCAACATATTATGTACTTATAGTAAATTCAGGTCCAAAATTTCCCAGTATTTGTGTGTGGACATGATATACCTGACTTGTTAAAGGCATATTCTTTAAGTTGTAAGCGCTATTGTGTATAATTTTAAATTTCAAGAAGTATTAAAATGATTCTCACTATTTTCTTCATGTTACTTGTCATAACCACAATAATGTCCAGTATTTGTGTGTGGACATGATATATATATTGTTAAAGGCATATTCTTTAAGTTGTAAGCGCTATTGTGTATAATTTTAAATTTCAAGAAGTATTAAAATGATTCTCACTATTTTCTTCATGTTACTTGTCATAACCACAATAATGTCCAGTATTTGTGTGTGGACATGATATATATATATTGTTGAAGGCATATTCTTTAAGTTGTAAGCGCTATTGTGTATAATTTTAAATTTCAAGATTGATGTTATATTACACCATGGCCACAGGCCGAGGCTGGAATAATGGCACACAAGAAATTCTGAATTTTTAGGTGAATATATGTTATACTGAACAAAACAATGCATGCAATATTTGAATAATATAATTTATACAATATAATTGATACAAATGATATGCTTTTCTTTGTTTTATGTCCTTGTTCAATTTCTTTTAACATGTTTTTTACATGTACATGTGTGGATGTTGCTGTGTTGCTGTTAAAAGAGAAGATAATGAGTTTTGGGGAGAGGTGAAAAATAATTTGTGAGCGTTTTCGTTGTTATTATGCAAGTGTGGAAGAACATTAGGGAAAAAATGTTTCATGAAAAGCATGGCTCTTCAAATGCCTTCCTATTCTAAATATGACATGTAACAGCTTAAAAATGAGGACAACATCATTTTCATGCCACATATTTGTGTAGTCCCATATCTTTCTGTGTACAGTGCTTGTTAGTTTTACCAAGACTGGGCCAAATTTCTTATAATTTTGATGATTCCAGAAGTTACCAGAACCATGCAGTAACACCAATACTTATATGCTACATGATCAACTTTTTCTGATCGATTCCACACCGTTTTGTTTATTCACAATGACTTCGCATGACCAGAACTCAACTTTATCTTTAAGTCTTGTTGTTGTTTGTGCATTAATGAGCATGGATTTGCAAATATGGGGAAGAAATCATAAAGGATATGAGTTTAAATTAACAGTGTATAAACCACCCTCGTGTATTAACCGCACCCCTCTTTTTCGCCCTAAAAAAAAAAAAAAAAACAGTAGATGACCTAGGATAGAACTTTGTGGTACGCCTTGTAATAGAAGAAAAATTGGAGGAATTAATATTATAAACTACATATTGAAATCTATCAGAAAGATTACTTTCAAACCAAGATGACAGACAAATTGGAGTGTTGTTCTAGTTTCCGAGTGGTGAGTCAACACACCGATTACTGAGCTGGGAGACATTGCCAGGCATAGCGCCAGGTGGAAGGGCATAATGCACCCCTGATTTCGACGTCAAAAAGGTGCGGTTAATACACCGTTAATTACGGTAGGGGGAATGAAAGGAGGAGAACACAGTCCTGAGAATGAGAATGAGAAAGAATGAGAGATGAGAACGAAAAAGAAAATAAAGTTGGAGGAGGAAAGATAACATTTGTGAGAGTGAATACACACTGGTACTGGCATGAGAGGTTTCAGGGGCATTCACATTGCAAGCAAAAACCGTCGGTTTTTCAAACATTCCAGAGTTTTGTCAGAAGTTGCTCACCTCTGGAGGGTGTTTTTTTTAAATGCTGGCTGAAACTCCACCGGTTTAGCAGTGTAAATGCTCGCTCTCAAAACGCCAGCGAATCATTACGGTTTCTAGTCGGGTGACTCTCCTCACTTCCGTGCTGCCACATGCAGAGCAACAATAAGTGACGCATGTACTGCACAACTCATTAAAATAAAAACACAGAATTAGCAAACACCAACGTTTTTTAATGGGTTTTTTCTTCAATGTAAATGCGCCTTCTGAATGATACTGATTAAACTAAGATTTTTTTTAAATTAAAAAAACAAAAATAAATTTTCCTTTGCCCGAGAGAGAAAATGTATCACTAGAGACTTAAATATACATGTACAAGTAGGCAGTGCACAATTTGTTTCACACGGGTCATGTGATAGAAGTTCTTGACCTAGATTTCGATTCAAGAAGCAAAAACATACCCTAATCATTTTTTGTCACAATCTTTTTTACATGACATATGTAAAGAAAGATAAAAGTATATAAAAAAAGAAACAGGAAGAAACAAAGACAGGAAAAAGAATTAAAGCATACAGTTTGAGCAAGAGACTTTTCTGAGAGATATTGAAAATACAGAAAAGAAAAGTAAGAGAGAGAGAGAGAGAGATTTAAAAAAAATACAGATAAAGAGAAATTAAAACATAAACCAAATTATGAAGAGCATGTTTAACATAGTTTTTAGTTAGAGAAATTTAGAGTATTTTATAATGATACAGTCAAACCTGGCTTAGTGACCACCTGTCTACAAAGACCACATTTGTTGTTTCCCTTGAAAATGGTTTCTCATGAAACATGTACTAAGGGAACCTGTACATAAAGCCCACCTGTCTGTAAAGACCACATTTCTTGTTGCCCTTGAGTGGTCTTTATAGACAGGTTTCACTGTACTGAAACCTGTAGCCTTGCTAAAGCCTCTGGAATATCGGAGCGCCTTGAGCAACTTTTGTGGTGCAAATGTGCACTACAAAATATTCATTATCATTATTTATCATTAATATCATTATCATTATTATTATTATTATTATTATTATTATTATTATCATCATTATCATTATATATTATTATTATTATTATTATTATTAAATTATATTATTGTCATTATCTCTCTCCCCCTCTCTCTCTCTCCCTCTCTCTCCTCTCTCTCTCCTCCCCCCCCCCCCCCCCTCTCTCTCTCTCTCTCTCCCCCTCTATCTCTCTCTATGTTTCTCCCTCCCCATTATTCCGACTACCGTATTTCTAATGAATTTCAAACTCTGTAAATACCTTTACAAATTGGCAAATTGCCCCGACATAAATACAGACAAAAAAAATCCTGAATTGAATTGAATTATTGATTTTCCATTACGTGATTTCTGAAATGATGGAAAAACTGTTGTAACGCAAGTTTTTATCAACAATTGTGTAAGCCTTCTGTCAGAGGGTGAAGTCAGTCACGCATGTGGCCTTATAAAAGGGAATTCTTTTCAAATCATTGAAGAGGAATTGTTGATGAAAAAGAATATTTTTTAAACCAAAGAATGGAAACTCTTTATTATGAGAGAAAAATTAACAATAACAAAAAAATTGTCTGAAAACACTTAAATGTTGTCTGCTGCCCTCTTGTGGCACAGTCAGTCCGAACGAAGTCCTCTGGCCATATAACACCATATACCGGTAGTTTTCTCCAAAAGAATCGTCGACCTTATGAGCTCCGAATATTGTCAATATTTATTGTCAACAGAGCAAGTCATTAAGGATTTTTATGAACAGGTAGAAATTGATTCTAGACCTTCTCAACTGTTCTTGAGTGTTCTTGAGTGTTCTTGAGTGTTCTCGAGTGTAGCATTTTCCCCAGCAACGCAGGAGCTATTCAACGAGACAACAATCAAAACTGTTGGCGCGTAGACATCAGTACAGAAAAGTGTACGCCAAAATGATACTGGTATTCATTTTTATCGCATGTACATGTATATATTCAGTGTCTACAGAAACAGTTGGTTTTATCCAACAACCTATGACGGATAGGCAGTGCTATGAAGAAGGAGACAATGGTAGATTGACATTAACTTTTAATGTAATGGGCACAACACCCTTAGACAACTACATAGTGGCTCTCACTCTAAACCCCAAAGGTACAGGGGGCGTTAAGAGCAATGGGACTAAACTCAACTTTTACGATACAACTGATCGAGATATACAACATGCTCGCTTTCGAGTAACAATGTCTTACGTCGGCAGGACTGTGGAGTATCGGTTGGAAATCAATGCGTTGGAATTTCTTGACAAAACTTCCCCATTGTATGCTTTCATCATCGAAAGCCACAGTGGTAAAGTCATGAATAAGTCTTCGGTTGGAGCAACGTTTCATGTTGAAAAAGCCTGTCCACATCGTCCACAACCAACTTCGTCATCTGTGACAAACAAGGGCGAAGGAGACAGCAATCAGGATCATACAAGTGATCCTACCGAACCCTCAACGGTCACAATTTCCCCCAGCCACGATATCACCTCAAAAGGAAACTTTCTGGTGAGTTCAAATAGAAGCACAGTGCCCAATATGCACCTACTGTACATCCAAGTACAAATCTGCATGCAAGTTATTTTTCCAAATGATTTTCATGTAAAATGATACATTACTAGAATATTCCTAATGTACAGTATTTAGCTTCCTGTTCTGGCTTGGTATCTGACGAAACCCAAGCGAATATTCCATATCAACCATTTAAATAACTCCAATGAACCCTTGTCTTTCAAATGGCAACAGAAAATTGAAATGATGAAGAAAAATTTCTACCTTTTTATCATTATTTCAATTAATATTTTTTTGTTGCTAAAACTTGTACTCAACTTCCATATACTTTTTCCATACAACCATTTACCGGTACTGATTACATGCAGGATTTTTTGTTGTTGCAGGGATCTGTTTTACAGGCAGCACAGCGGCATGCCATACTTGTAGCTGTCCCAATTGGTTTCATCTTCCTCATATGCCTTGGCATCCTGATGTGGCTTGGTATCAGACGAAACCCAAGTGGATATTCCATCCCAACCATTTAAGGAACTCCAATGAAGCCCCGTCTTTGAAATGGCAACAGGACCCTGTAGCGTACTGTTGTGGACTTGGGCTGGGTGATGACTACTCTTCACAAGCATCAGATGCAGACATTAGGGCATCCAAGTTTACATATCACGTAAGATATTGTTTAGAGTGAGTCTTTAAGTTCTCATAATCTCAAAATAGTTTGAAACAAGATGACTTCAGGCAGCGAAATGCCTGAATACCTCCATATTTGGGCTACAAGATGCCCAAATATCCTTCTACAGCTGTATTTGACAGTGAGTTATCTAAATAATGTCAGATTCGGGCAGTAATAGAGTGATGCAAAGTGAATCTTCTATGATGAATTTGATATTGGGGTGACGCGCAACTTTATATCATTTGTAAGGGTGCCACAAGTTAAAAAAGGTTTAAAAAACGCTGCTCAAGATGGTTTTAATGAATATCAGACAACATGCCATTGTGAATGATTTCATGTGCAACGGCAAACCTCTTCAATTATCAAATGTATCCATCCTCTTTCATACAATGCCTTTGTTCCATGTGCCTTCTCAAATTTTAAAAGTCAAATTGCCTTTCATTATTTATTAGTACCAAATCATCATTCTATCAGTCTTCTGTCCAAAATAGTACCTCCAGAACAACTGCCTTGTAACTTGTAAGGGTCTTCCTTTTCCCACAAGTGTGCCTCCAGATCAACTGCCTTGTAAGGGTCTTCCTCTTCCCACAAGTGTGCCTCCAGATCAACTGCCTTGTAAGGGTCTACCTTTTACTACAAGTGTGCCTCCAGATCAACTGCCTTGTAAGGGTCTTCCTTTTCCCACAAGTGTGCCTCCAGATCAACTGCCTTGTAAGGGTCTTCCTCTTCCCACAAGTGTGCCTCCAGATCAACTGCCTTGTAAGGGTCTTCCTCTTCCCACAAGTGTGCCTCCAGATCAACTGCCTTGTAAGGGTCTACCTTTTACTACAAGTGTGCCTCCAGATCAACTGCCTTGTAAGGGTCTTCCTTTTCCCACAAGTGTGCCTCCAGATCAACTGCCTTGTAAGGGTCTTCCTTTTACTACAAGTGTGCCTCCAGATCAACTGCCTTGTAAGGGTCTTCCTCTTCCCACAAGTGTGCCTCCAGATCAACTGCCTTGTAAGGGTCTTCCTCTTCCCACAAGTGTGCCTCCAGATCAACTGCCTTGTAAGGGTCTACCTTTTACTACAAGTGTGCCTCCAGATCAACTGCCTTGTAAGGGTCTTCCTTTTCCCACAAGTGTGCCTCCAGATCAACTGCCTTGTAAGGGTCTTCCTTTTACTACAAGTGTGCCTCCAGATCAACTGCCTTGTAAGGGTCTTCCTCTTCCCACAAGTGTGCCTCCAGATCAACTGCCTTGTAAGGGTCTACCTTTTACTACAAGTGTGCCTCCAGATCAACTGCCTTGTAAGGGTCTACCTTTTACTACAAGTGTGCCTCCAGATCAACTGCCTTGTAAGGGTCTTCCTTTTCCCACAAGTGTGCCTCCAGATCAACTGCCTTGTAAGGGTCTTTTTTTTACTACAAGTGTGCCTCCAGATCAACTGCCTTGTAAGGGTCTACCTTTTACTACAAGTGTGCCTCCAGATCAACTGCCTTGTAAGGGTCTTTTTTTTACTACAAGTGTGCCTCCAGATCAACTGCCTTGTAAGGGTCTTTTTTTTACTACAAGTGTGCCTCCAGATCAACTGCCTTGTAAGGGTCTTCCTCTTCCCACAAGTGTGCCTCCAGATCAACTGCCTTGTATTGGGTCTTCCTTTTACTACAAGTATGCCTCCAGATCAACTGCCTTGTAAGGGTCTTCCTTTTACTACAAGTGTGCCTCCAGATTAACTGCCTTGTAAGGGTCTTCCTTTTTCTACAAGTATGTTTAAATCTGAAACATACATGTATGTACAGGTCAGGGCTCAAATTAATTTTTTGTCCACTGGGGCTTTTCCACAAAAAAAAGAGCCCCCGTGAGCTCTTTTAGTGCTGACTGGGGCTCTTATTTTAATACAAATTTCCATTGAGTTGGTACCCATGAAACTCGTACATTCCTTGGTATTTTATCATTATCATTTATTTAAGTCAGCATTTTCCCTCTTAGAAATTTACTTGTTACATAGCTGTTATTGACTTTTATTCCTGTGATCACATTCTCTCCATTTCTTCCCATTCTGCACATAATGTCCTCCTCATTTTTTCGGAGCAACCTTATATACATTCTTTCTTTAATTTTAGTCTTTACCATATCCTTCCAAAACACAGGGGCGGATCTAGCCTTTTGCTAAGGCGGGGGGGGGGGGGGGGTAACCCAAATACGATGTGGAGCATCGTCCACGAGCCGCATAGCGATTTTTGTTGTTGCTATCTTGAATCCCCTTAAGTGATATTTTCCTGGCATCTACTAACCTGCGGATGCATCGTCCACGAGCCGCAAAGCGGCAAGGCAATTTTTTTTTTTTGGGTGCTATTTTGAACCCCCGTTAGTGATGTTTCCTGGCATCTACTGACATCTAATATACTGTGTAGGTCTGGACACATGATAGCATTTTCTATGCACATCACATTTTCACTTGGCAGCCCAAGGGGGAGGGGGGGGGGGGGGGGTTAAAACCCCTAAACCGCCTAGGTCCGCCCCTGCAATATCTTTGGTGATCTTCTTCTCAATATTGATTTACTGGTCAAGTTACATTATTTGCTGGTCTTTTAGAATAACCAGATATCAGAGGATTCACACTTTTCTCAACGAAAAACTGCTCCATGTTTCAGTCCTTGCGCGATCGTCTCCAGCTCCAGCAGATATTGGACGTCAGCGTGCACACTGGTACTACCGGAGCAGTATAGCCACTGCTGACGGCCGCATTAGCTGCACTGCGAGCTTCCGTTGTTTGTATCGGTAATATTCATAGAGAAGGGAGAGAAAGCGCCATTCCTTTTCATTGGTTTAAGGTTTGAAAATTGATACTCAATATTGTGTTAAAGTTATATCAGAAAAGATAATCTTTATTTTATAATTCCACGGGGGCGATTTTTAATTTTGCAATCGCCCCCGTGAGCAACCTGACAGGGGCGATTATGGAGCTCACGGGTGCGAATCGCCCACCGCCCCCGTGTATTTTGAGCGCTGGTACAGGTGTATAGTGATCATGTATTCAAATGAGATATTTATCAAATTATTAGATTCTGTTTATATATATCTACATGTACATGAACATGTAGAAGCTAATGCAAGATGAGTGCTATTTTTATGGTAGATATTAGATAGGCCTGTATGTAAACAATTATCTGAAGGAGCACATGTTTATATATCTAACACTAAAGAAATCTGTTGTTTTAATACCTATTTCAGTATGTCTATGCAGGGTGTACAAATGCTTTTATTCAAACACCTTTTTTTTAGCAATGATTTTTGCAATAAAATGTATGCACATTCCAATGAAACATTATGGCATTGTAAACAGCCTGTACAGGTATGTAAACTATTATCTGAAGGTACACGATACAACGAATCGTCTTCTTTCTCAAATAATTTAATGAAACGTCAAGGGGGGAGGGGGGGTGGAACTGAATTCAGACAAGGATTAAGAGTCGAGAATGGTACAATGAATCGTCTTCTTTCTTTAATAATTTAATGAAACGTCAGAGCTTCCGCGGTATGCGCGGAGGAAGGGGAACTTGATTCAAACAAGGATTAAGAGTCGAGAACGGTACAACGAATCATCTTTTTTCTCTAATAATTTAATGAAACGTCAAAAGAAACTGAATTTAGACACGGATTAAGAGTCGAAAACGGTACAACGAATCGTCTCCTTTCTGTAATAATTTAATGAAACGTCAAAGCTTCCCTGCACCCACCCCAAGCGCGCTCCCTCTGCAAGTGATTTGCACGCTTAGCGTGCTCACAACCGCCCCCCCCCCCTAAAATAAAATCCTGGCTACGCGCTTGATTTATACAGTATATTTAAACGAATACCAAATAAATCTGTTGTTTACCCTATGCATATGCAGGGTGTACATACCCGTATTAGCTTTACATGTCTCACAATGATTTTTGCAATTATGTACATACCAATGAAACATTATAGCTATGGCATTAGTCTATTAACTGACGTCCTTGTATGCAATATTTTACATTAAGGTGTTAAAAGGGGGTATTTTGTTGGAAAGAAAAGCTATAAAAAGTTGCAGATTTAAGTCATATTTGAAAAAGTGTGCTCTTGAAAAATTACACAAAAGTTGTGTTATCAATTGTTTGTTTGTTCATACAAAAAGACAAACTATAGCCGGCTAGATTAGCAATTTAAAATGGGTCAAACCTGAAACGTCTGGATTGTAATTAAAATCTATTTTCCCACCTCAATGATGCTTACCAGTATTTTCTTTTGCTCACACCATGTTTATGAACAGTATTGTTTAATTCCTTGATATATTATTCATTGATTGTAAAATCAGGTGCAAAATTTCCCAGTATTTGTGTGTGGACATGATATATATATTGTTAAAGGCATATTCTTAAAGTTGTAAGCGCTATTGTGTATGATTTTAAATTTCAAGAAGTATTAAAATGATTCTCACTATTTTCTTCATGTTACTTGTCATAACCACAATAATGTAAAGTACTTATTGAACTCTGATATGCACACGTACGTACATGTATATAGTAGCTTATGAAACAGACAAGTATGCAAGATTACAGGTAGTGCTATTTTTGTGGTAGAAATTAGATAGGCCTGAGTGTAAAAAATTATCTGAATGTACACGTTTCTTTTCTTTTAAACAACTCATCACCCTCGGACGGAGGTTTTCTTTAGGCCGTTCTTGGTTTTTCACACACACATAAAGCTAACACTAAATAGATTTGCTGTTTACCCTATGTCTATGCAGGGTGTGCATGTGCTTTAATTTCTCGCAATAATTTTTGTAATATAAAATGTGCACATACCAGCCTAATAACTGATGTCCTTGTATGCAATATTGAGGTGATAAATAGGTACATTTAGGTGATAAATATGGTGGCCCAGATTTTTTTTGCATATTTTGTCGCAGATTTCACTATTCGTGATGTCCCTTCTGGACCGCCATAAATGCGTTTTGTGTTAGATAAAAAAAAAATTACAAAAAGTTGTACATTCAAGTCATACATGTATGTAAAAGTTTGCTCTTAAAAATTACATGAAGTTGTGTAGTTAATTGTTTGTTTGTTCATACAGAAAGACATACCAATGATAGCTGGTTAGAGTAGCAATCTAAAATTAAGACCTCAATGGTTTATGAACAGTATTGTTGATTTCCTTGATATACAGTATTTATTGTCTCACACATGGTCAACTGCATGTATTATTCCATAGAATTCAGTGTGAGTTGGTGTTAGGGTGTTAACTTCATTTCAAGCAATACTGTAGCAATATATTATTTATTTATTGTAAATTCAGGTTAATAATTTGCCAGTATTTGTGTTTGGACATGATCTATATATTATTTAAGTTGTAAGTGCTACTGTGTATGATTTTAAATTTCACATTGTAATGGAAACAAGTACCGGTATGTACATATTATATAAATCTACATCTTCCATTCATTGATTAAAAATTATAATTTATTGCTTTAATCTGTATAATTTATATGATTTTTTTTTGGGTGCTTTTTCATTTCATGTTAGTAATATATTGGAGTAGTTGGATATACAAAAATGTTCAGTATTTCCAGATTGATTTTATATTACACCATGGCCACAGGCCGAGGCTGAAATAATGACACACAAGAAATTCTGAATTTTTAGGTGAATATATGTTATACTGAACAAAACAATGCATGCAATATTTGAATAATATACACATATACTTGATGTTTTGTTCAACGGTGCTTTGCTAACTAAATAGCTTGTGTGACTACGCATTTTGACTGGGTGACATAGGGTAGTGGTGCTAATGCATTTGTATATCAATTTCCTTTATTCTATTGTGTTCTAAATCCCCCCCCTCCCCCCCCCCCCCCTCCCTCCCGCCTAAGTTACGTCTTTCTCTACTGCTACGGGTTTTTACATCTACAATATTTATTTTACCAGGAACCTATAATGTACAAGCATTGCCTTTCAATAGGTTCCTCACATTGTGCTTCAACCTATCATATGAAACGAGTATCATTGAGACATGGTCATACTGCATGTACATATACATACATGTGTAATTTCTATTTTATATGTATGTCTATATCTTTTGTAAAATTTGGAACAAATAAACTTGAAACGATTATGTGTAGAAAGTGAGAAAAAACATTCACTGTAGGACTATCGTATATTAAAAGGCAAGCATCATCTTATTACATGTATATATACCAAGGAAATGCTACTTATATTTAATCAAACGCTTATCATACATACCTTGTGCTTTTCTGTATAATTATCTTGTATTTGTAATGGCTAGAAAATATGTTGACTGTTTGAAGTGAATTAATTCCCTTCTGGCTCCAAACTGACAATGTGCAGTTAACCAAAATAGTCGTACTTCTTGTAAATTTCATGTTTTTGTTTTTTTTCATAACTCAAGAATGAAAAGGTGAGCTGGTTGAATAAGGGCGTTTGTTGAATACTTTTGCATGTATTTAGTGTGTCACTTTGTCTAGAAATTTTAATCAGGAAAAATCTATTTTTCACATACCAGTACATGTACTTACAAATTACAAGACTTGGTAGGGGTATGAATAATTAAGTTGTTAATTGTACATGTATAGTACTTAAAAATGAAAGTACTAGCATGTGCTTTGAAATACAGTGCTTTACAAATGTTATACTGGGAGGAGAGACCTGAGGGTTACAGTGATTCAGTTCGTTTTTTGCCTCCCAGGCACAGGTGACGCCAAATACTTTAATTTAAAAAAAT
This sequence comes from Strongylocentrotus droebachiensis, assembly GCA_035222895.1. Classification (NCBI taxonomy): domain Eukaryota; kingdom Metazoa; phylum Echinodermata; class Echinoidea; order Camarodonta; family Strongylocentrotidae; genus Strongylocentrotus; species Strongylocentrotus droebachiensis. Next base: position 874,251 of record JAVYIG010000117.1, read on the forward strand.
GCACTTGTACATTAGCTTCAGCATTGATTTATAACATACTTATTATAACTGACTTATTACATTGTTAATTACAACTGATTTATTACATCGATAATAGCGGAATTTTCTGTCCTAAATGGTAAATCAATGTACATGTGTATTTCAAATGTATAAAATGTCTTGCTTTAATTAAAAAAAGAAATAAATGAATCGGGACAAATACGGTAATTTTTTTACAAAATATTACAAAATTCATAATTAAGGGTGTGAACAATTTTGTTGTTAACTACATGTACATGTATAAAATTATGCTGTTATGAGTTTTTAATTCCTAGGTAGACAATACCGGTTTTTTGAGTCTCATGTAGAAACACACTCAAGTATTACATGTACATGTATATATGCTCTATATTGTTGAACATCCTAATTTTAAATTTGGACACCAAAAAAAGAAATCATTGCTAAAAGCCCGTTTTGTTTACTCTGTCTCACATCATTAAAAGCTTGCAAGCAAATAAATTTATGCACAGATTGGCTGTTCTTTGTTTATATGTCCTTGTTCAATTTTTGTTATGTGTTTTTACATGTACATGTGTTGCTGTTTAAAGAGAAGATTGAGTTTTGGGGAGAGATTGAGTTTTGGGGAGAGGTGAAACAAAAATTGTGAGCGTTTTTGTTGTTATTATGCAAGTGTGGAAGAACATCGGATAACAAATGTTTCATGAAAAGCATGGCTTTCCAAATGCCTTCATATTCTAAATATGACATGTAACGTCTTACAAATGAGGACCTCATTTTTATGCCACATGTTTGTGTAGTCCCATATACATCTTACTGTGTACATGCAGTGCTTATTACTTTTACCAAGACTGAGCCAAATTTCTTATCATTTTGATGGTTCCAGAACCATGGAGTAACACCAATACTTTATATGTGACCCGGCACCACAAAACCAACAAAAAGTCGCAACCAGCGATTCTCCGTAATCAGCTAAAATGTCAATTTAGGTGAAAAAAAATAGATTTGTGTTTTTTTGCATTTTCTGAAAGAGTGGTCTTTTCTGTACCTAGTATCAAAATTTGGAAGTCTAAAACATAGTAGAAGATGTGTTTTAAACGGTTTTTCTAGACCAGTTTTTTTCGCACAGCCTTCGGTCTCTTCCAAAATTTGATCACTTTTCCCGAGCGAAATTATCGTAGTCCGGAAATGGTCGGTCGTTGCTAACGGGTCGTGCTACGCGGGCTGTGATTGGTCCGTTATAGCAATCAGTGCGGCGCGCCATTTTGTTTGTATCCGCTTTCACATCCGAGTTCCAGATTTGCGTTCGTCTTATATTCTCTGTTAACGACTTCGAGTAGCTTGATTGTACATCACATATCCAGAATTTGTTGATCAAGAGTAAGAACATTATTATATTTTATACATTTGAGAGTGACAAGTTGCGAAAAAGTCTACAACGTCGTTACAATGCCAGGTTTTGTACGTGAGCAGAGCCGTGGGATAGTACCGGGGTGCACCAACGCAGATGCCCGGGTAGCTCGGGCGGTCAACGAAGCGATGATGCGGGGGCTAGCTGCGGGGAATCAGGCCAACCTTACAGCTTTGCTTACTGAACACTTCGGGCAAGACAGCGACGAGAGAATTCCTGATAATGTGGTTACAAATAATTGCCCAGATGTATACAAAACAAGATAGGTGACAAGCAGTGTTATTAAAGGGGGAACAAAAAGACTCCGGGTCCACCATGAATAGGCATTGTCTAGTGCAGGTGTCTCGGCACTATGTTGCAGTTCACTTAATCTGTCCAATTACAACTCTATACATTTACAACATAATAACTTTTGAAAGACTTAAGTCCACACATTGAAACCTCAGAAACATAATGAACAGACTATGTTTGACCATCAGGCCAAATTTCAGCCTAATCTGAAAATCTCTTCATAGTGGTTGCTATGGCCTTTTGATTCACCCTTCTATTGATTTCCCTGTGGTTTGCTTGCTCCGCATGCTTGAATAGCCCCAAACTTTAAAGCTCTCTTTCTCACAATTTAATACCAGTAACCTCCCTCACCAGCTCTTTTCATTCACTAAATTGAAAGGGTTAGGAAGCTTCAATTTGGACAAGTAATATATCATTTTAATGAGGAGAACTTCTTCTTTCATAATCAGATGAAATCAGGAAAATAATTTTTTGCGACATTTTGGTGGTTTTGTGGTGCCGGGTCACATATGCTAAATGATCAAATTTTTCTGATCGATTCCACATCATTTTTTTAATTCACAAACAGGGGGAATGAAAGACAGAGGAACAGAAATAAAAACATACAGTTTAAGCAAGAAACATTTCTGAGAGATATTGCAAAATACAGATAAGAGAAGAAAGAGAGAGAGTGAGAGAGATTGAAAACAGAGAGGAAAAATATGAGAGAGAAAATGGAGGTTTATGAAAAGCATGGAGGGTTGAGCAGGAACAATACTGAATTTGATTGTAGCACTTAACATAAAGCAAATGAGCAATTCAGGAAGAAAACAAAATCTCTCTCTCTCTCTCTCTCTCTCTCTCTCTCTCCCTCTTACAACACACACACTCATTCACTTTCTTCCCCGCTGTCTCTGCTCATGCAATTATATGTCTCCTCCAATCTTTCTGAATCCATCAACATATGCTCTTTATATCATAATCTTTAGCTCTGGATATTAAAACTATTAAAATGCTCATCACCATAACTTTTATGATCTCTAAAGAAATGGAAACAGGGAAGAAACATGCTTTAAATATTAGCCCTTCAGCAGCTGACGTACTCTCTCCTTTCTAAATGATATTCATTTCCGAAGCTTGAAATATCATGAACATGTAATTTTCTACAGTTATGAAGTTTCCAATAGTGTAACTTTAAGTGTACTAGGCCTGAGTCATGTCTGGATTTTCATAAACCGGGTCCCGACGGCCTTGCACCGGTCGTGACCCGGTGTCCCGAAATCAGCTCACAGGATTTGTCACTTGCCTCTATAAAAAGCGCATATCATCATTATGTCCCTTAAAAGTGACATTTTTATCAGTCAAATAAATCAACACATGCATACCTCGGCACAGATTGGTATATTCTTCCATTTGACATTATATTCATCCATGATTGGCGATGTTTAGTGCCATCATCGTGCCTCTAAAAGTAAAAAAACTCGAGCAAAAATATAAAGACTACAATCGAGGCGCCATTTTGATTTATGCAGGTTGAATAAATCTGGTCAAAAAATATGAATGTTAGAATAATAAAACGGCTTTCTAAAAAATTCTTCTGTACAATATACCGATCATATAATATTTTAAAGACAAAAATAAATATTGATCTCTTATTTTAAACATCGCATGCTTTTTTTTAAAAGCTGAAGAAGAAGTTTCGATACGAATAGCTGTTGCACGGCAAGTTCAGACTAGTCTCGGAAAAATGCGCAGTGCTCCTCGTTATCTGTAATGCGTGCCAGAACGAACCCAAACAAAGACGTGATCGTAACGAGAAAAAAAATCATTAAAAACTACGAGAGCACAATTGGAAAGATATACTGCTCAAAATTACCATAATCAGATACATAACTTGGACAAAGAATTCAATAATCGCCCAAGAAATGCCACAGAAATTGTGATAATCGAGGAGTAACTGGGTACATTTTTATCGCAAGGGGCCTGCTGCAAATACTCGAATCCTTTGTGATACTGCTTTTTACCGTAGAGGGCGGTATTTGCCTCGTGTTCCATTTAAACACGTTTAGATATATTGCAGCAGGCCCTTCCGATAATGATTGTACCTATAGTAACTCATTAAATATCACTATTTATGTGGCTTTTCTTAGACAACTATTGTATTCTTCCTCCAAGTTATGTATCTGCTTACGATAATTTTGAGTAGTTGTCTTTCCAATTGTGCTCTCGTAGTTTTTAATGATTTTTTTCTCGTTACGATCACGTCTTTGTTTGGGTTCGTTCTGGCACGCATTATAGCTAACAAGGAGCACTGCACATTTTTCCGAGACTAGTCTGAACTTGCATTGCAACAGCTATCCGTATCAAAACTTCTTGTGATTACCAAGTCATTTTCAGCTTTTAAAAGAAGCATGCGGTGTTCAAAATCAAAGAAAAAATATATATTTTGTCTTTTAAAAATTATTCGATCGGTATGTTGTAAAGAAGTACTTTTTAGAAAGTCGTTTTATTATTCAAACATTAATGTTTCTTTCAACCTGATTTATTAATTCTGCCGAGAGACCCGGCCAGTACAGTAGCTAGCTAGCAGCTGGCGACAACAACCCCATGGGGCGAACTGCTTTAATTGCAACCCATATTTATATCAGCAGTTCGGACTGATTCTGGATGAGCTAGAATACGATTGGTAACAACTAAATACTTAAGTTTTAGGGTGGATTGATTTTAATGGTGTGCAAAACTGCAATTTCTTACATATTTCATTATTTTTTTCAGAGCACCCGTTCTCAAAAAACGAAACCGGGACCCGACGGCAACGGTCGGGTCCCGGTGTGATCGACCGTACCGACTCAAGCCTAAAGTGTACTAATCACCAAAACATGTTGTGCTCTTGATGTAAAGGGTTTCCTGATGCTACACGGTAGTCAAAGTATGAGCTTCAAATATTACTTCTACAAATACATATTGCAATTATTACAATACATTCTCAGTAAGCAGTAAAATGTCTTGTCGGGTAGACTGGCTAACACATACCTACACACTCGCATAGAATAGGGCACACCCGGAACCCATGTCAGACTTGGATTACACGCACTTAATGCCGGGTTTAATGATATCCTTTATATATTTTCGTACTTCCTTAACTATTAACCCAAAGAATGCCAGGTAAACGTTTATTTTTAGGTAGATTTTATACATTCTACCTGCACAGAAATGATTTTTTTTTTTTGGTGATAAGTACACTGGTCAATCAACCAACCACGCAGCCATGTGAAAAGGCCTATCAATACTTACTCATTCACACAGCTTTGGCACAGGTCTGTAGAGATTTCCATGGGGCAGTTCACACAATGCCATCTCACACCAACGATAGGTGAAACGTCACAACCATCACAGCTATAGCCAGCATGGCTCATGTCCGTCTGTTGGAAGATAGTGAGAAAAAATGCAATTAGAGGTTAAAGTACAAGGAACACAGTCATTACCGTTTCGACCAACTACCAATGGTGCAGTAAAACCTGCTTTTAATAATGACGACCTGAAAAAATGCAATTAGAGGTTAAAGTACAAGGAACACAGTCATTACCGTTTCGACCAACTACCAATGGTGCAGTAAAACCTGCTTTTGATGGTGACAACCTGTCTAGAAAGACCAAATTGTTTGTTTCCCTTGAACATCATTTCTCATTGAAACATGTACTTAAAAAAACCTGGTCATAAACACCATTTGCTTATAAAAACCACATTCTTGTCTCGCTTAAGCAGTCCTTAAATACAAGTTTCACTGTGTAAATTACAGTTACAATCTATCAATAAGTGTTAACACGATGAAAGGTATTTCAAGTTGTAATTTATATTCTTTTTCTGGTAAGGTCAGACATAAGATCTAGTTACTTTTTTAATATTATGGTATGTTGCCTTTCTCTGATGTTTAATCTTTACATTTAATAAACATTTGTAAATTGACTGTTCCATAAAATCTCTTTCTTTTTATGTGTTAAAAATCCTTTGTGACTTTTAATACACTGTATGTTTTAATTTTTTTTTAGCTTCTTATCTGAGCATCAGTGAACCGATATGATTGATCTATTTGTGATCCTGTTTGGGACCCTACCCTATTTGGGACAAACAGAAAGATGAACAAACAAACAGAAAAACAAACAAAAAGACAAATAAACATACAAAGAACTTCCTCTACTTACCTGTTGTTTGAGCGTGATTTTTCTTAACCTCTTGAGTCTCACCAACTCTTTGTACTCTTCCGAGCCTTTCAACTCACTTGGGATGTCGTCTTCTTCCTTCAAAGAAAAGGAATGAAAAGAATTTAGGATAATTATATGCATGAAATGGTATGGGATCATGTTTCTTTGGATACTATGGAAGCATAAATTTAAATTTCATCCTCTAAATACTGATAAAGTAATGAAGATACATGTAAAAGAATGTACTGAATGATAGAAAACATCTTTGGATCCCTTAGAATAAAAATCCTAATGAATGAGTTGAATCAACGCAAATGCCTGTACCCTATTTATTTAGTTAGGCCTGACATCTGGGGTTTGGTCGTATTTAAGAAAGGGAAAACCTAGACTGCTGTCTAAATTTGTTTGTTAAACTTGATTTAAGGTCAAACTTAAACCCTTTGTTAAGTTTGTGTTTTAGTAGCGTAGGGACCAAAGTGTTTAACTGGGATACTTTTGCTAAATTTATAGCTTCCTTTTCATCTTTATAATGACAATTCTGGGCCCAATTTAACAAAACTTGTCATCAGTGACAAATGACAGTTTTTGTTAGAAGCTACTGAAATCCTTGCTTCTGATTAGTTATCAGCAGATTTGTCCCTGATTTTTGTAATTTTCATTGAAAAAAGGCTTTGTGAAACGGGTCATTAAAAGGAGAAATACCTCCACTTGAAGATGACACTCTGTTACTGTGCGTTAACAATAAACGGGAAGAAATTGGTAATTGTACCATCATGAAATCAAAGAAATACATCCACTTTATTAAAGATGACATTCTTTTACTGTGCAGTTTCAATAAATGCGTATCAAGTGGTAATTGTACCCTCATGGCAACGAAGAAATAATGATAAATTGCTAAATGGTACATTGCGGAATCGAAAAAATACATCCACTTTATTAAAGATGACATTCTGTTTAATACTGTGCGTTTTCAATGAATGCGAATAAATGGGTAATTGTACCATTATGGAATCGGCATCGTAGTCCATTTCATAGTCGAATGCATCCTCATCGTCTTCGTTCATGAGGACAGGCGCTCGGATCGACTGAAGGAATGTAGAGGGCGCGCACGTCAGTCTGTTGTAAGGGTTCATGTAGCGACGCTGGGTTGGCTGTAGGGTACAACAGATTCCAGTAGAAAAGTATGAGGTATGAGAAAGATGAGAAAGATGAGAAAGGAAATGCCCCCCTCTCAAAAAATGAAATGGAGGCTCATATTACCAATAATGTGAAAGAATATGTTTTGGCTAACACGTGATGGTACACATTTTCCCGGGAAACCGCCTACCGTACTAATTGATATATTTGGTAAATTATTATATCTATCCAGTCCGTGTACAGTGCTTGTAACTTTACCAAGACTGGGCCAAATTTCTCATCATTTTGATGATTCCAGAACCTTGCAGTACACACCAATACTTATATGCTAGATGATCAACCTTTTCTGATCGAATCCACAACGTTTCTTTCACAACGCAATCGCATGACCATAACTGGTCCTTACCTTTAAGAAGGACTGCACTACTTGCACTACTTGTAGCTACTTGCGCCTCTATATAGCAAACAACGTCTAATCGGTACCCGTTGGTCCCCCATGGTTCCCTTTTTCTTATGTTAATTGAGAGCTGATTTGATGAGATAACCACCCGACAGTGACCACGCAGGGAGATCTAATCCCTCCTGTCCAAACTAGTGCAGACAGGCTTTAAAGCTCACATACAGTTTTGGTAGCAAAAAAACATTGTAAACATAGTCTGTTGTTCTCCTTTTATCTAAAGATATCTACAAGATCATTTGGTGTTTATCAATGATTTCCAGTGGATTCTAGCATAAATATCTGCAATGAATGCTAGAAAAAGCTATTTCCTGATGTTGATAGGTATTCAAGTACAGGAACTTACTTTCTTCAGAGTGTATGTGGCCATGTTAGGCATTCGACCGGGAATGGGCAGCCCAGCTTTCCCGAGCTTGATGAAATACTTCTGCACTCTACTGGCAACCTGAATGGAGGTATTAATGAGAAATTAAAACCATTTATAGACACAATTATTAGTTTGAATACAGTAAGAAGGAACAGTAAATGATGGAGCTCATTACTACTATCTCCTCATTTTCTGATTTCATTTCGAAACTCATTTTTCAATACATTAACACCCATCTACTGCCACCCCCCCCCCCCCCCATCTCCCCCCTCCAAAAAAAATACCCTGGATATACACCTCCTCAGAAATTTACACTCCAGACAACTAAATAGGATAATTGATGTAGGTTATAGATGTTCAGGGGCAAACATCATTATACAATCATATTCGTTTATACATATCCATCTTT
>JAVYIG010000117.1:885000-899440 GCA_035222895.1 Strongylocentrotus droebachiensis
TGAACACTACAAACAACATCATTTTGGTATAATGTGCTGTCTCTTTGCACAAGCACAGGTTGAGGCTCCAATAGCTATTACGAGACACACTGTTGGAAGAAATTTCTTGAATGATTGAGTGCCTTATCCTGTTATAGCTACATGTACTGTACATGGTAGCCTCTCTCCACCCAGGTGTAGTAAATGGGTACACTCACTACACTGTAGTAAGAAATTCTGTGAATGCTTGAGCCCCTTATCCTGGTTTAGCTACATGGTAGCCACTCTCCATCCAGGTGTAGTAAATGGGTACACTCACTACACTGTAGTAAGAAATTCTGTGAATGCTTGAGCCCCTTATCCTGGTTTAGCTACATGGTAGCCACTCTCCATCCAGGTGTAGTAAATGGGTACACTCACTACACTGTAGTAAGAAATTCTGTGAATGCTTGAGCCCCTTATCCTGGTTTAGCTACATGGTAGCCACTCTCCATCCAGGTGTAGTAAATGGGTACACTCACTACACTGTAGTAAGAAATTCTGTGAATGCTTGAGCCCCTTATCCTGGTTTAGCTACATGGTAGCCACTCTCCATCCAGGTGTAGTAAATGGGTACACTCACTACACTGTAGTAAGAAATTCTGTAAATGCTTGAGCCCCTTATCCTGGTTTAGCTACATGGTAGCCACTCTCCATCCAGGTGTAGTAAATGGGTACACTCACTACACTGTAGTAAGAAATTCTGTGAATGCTTGAGCCCCTTATCCTGGTTTAGCTACATGGTAGCCACTCTCCATCCAGGTGTAGTAAATGGGTACACTCACTACACTGTAGTAAGAAATTCTGTGAATGCTTGAGCGCCTTATCCTGGTTTAGCTACATGGTAGCCACTCTCCACCCAGGGGGGTCTTTCACAAAGACTAAGATCGACTTTCAGTTGGACTTAACTATGGCAGGCCATTCATGCCACTGGTTGCTCTCACCATTATGATCTTTCGATATATTTTTTCCTTCAATAACGAATTATAAAAAAAAGTAAATTCTGTAGATTTCTGACCATGATTTGTACGTCTCTTGAGAGACCAATGCCAGTAAATGGTGAGAGCAAACAATGTCATGAATTGCCTGCCATATTTAAGTCCAACTTAAAGTCAATCTTAGTCTTTGTGAAACACCCCCCCCCCCCCCCCCCAGGTGTAGTAAATGGGTACTTTAATGTTATTTATGTTGATTATTTCTTGTTCACTTGATGATATACATGCATGGTACACAAAGGGCTTATCCTTTGGATGTTAAATGGAGGCCTGTGTAGAGGAGAGTAACCACTTTTGCACGCTAAGAACCCACTGCACTATTTGTATAAGAGAAGAGGGAAACCCTGATGTAGTGGTCCACTTTTCGCCTCCCAGGCACAGGTGACGCCATATTCTTAATAATAATAATCTATACATACCTTTTGGTTTCAAGCTGGCCCTCGTCTGGTGGGACAACCCTAGGATCAGCTCCTTACTGTCTGGATGACCTAAATAGCGCCCCCACGGGATCTCTGGCAGAAGAACAATGCGCTGGGGTGACGGCAGGTGCAGGGTGTCCTTTGTAAATGTACATGTAAGCACGAAAAAAACATGAAGAAAAAGTATTTCCTAATGCATATATATCGAAAGTTCATCTTTTGCCATTTAATACGTTTTAGAAATTGCTATAATTTTACTTCTTTGATAGCAATAGGCCAAATAACAAAAATGTAATGTGTTTCTCGTCCAGACTTTTAAAAAAAAGGACAAGGCAGGGCATTACTATTTACTATTTTCCAATTTTTTGCTATTATAATTTCCAAGACGGCTGCCATGCTAATTATAGCTGGCCAAGCCTAGTTATTCACAGTTAATGTGCTATGTGACTAAACTGATGCAATCTATGACCCCAAAAAATTATTTGTATCACTGTAGAAGCTATTCAAACAAAATGTATATCTTTTTTTGTTCTTTTTAACTTTTTCTTTTCTGAATAGTAAATAGTTTTAAAAAAGAAGGCAGGAGGGGACGAAAAACACTTAATTTCTGTTGTTTGGCCTTATGAATGCAATTGCTTTTGAACCAACTGACAACTCAAAATTTAAAAGTGGATTAGTTTGAGAAATATATTTCAAGCTCTTATTGTGTCATGTATGACTGCCCTTCATATAAAAACTTTACTTTTGAGCACTTGTAAGCATTTTTAAGCATAAAGCATTACCTTTGACAGAGAGGACACATTACAATGTAAAATAGCAATGAGGCATTAACTACTCATGCTTAAAGATAAACTTGAGTTCTGGTAATGCGATTGCATTGTGAAAGAAAAGATGTGGAATAGATCAGAAAAGTTGATCATATAGCATGTAAGTAATGGTGTGTAATGCAAGGTTCTGGAGTCATCAAAATCATCATAAATTTGGCAGAGTCTTGGTAAAGTAACAATCACTTACACAGAAAGATGTATATGGGACAACACACATGGTGTTGGGGCTAGTACTACCCTGATTTCCTTATCTTTCTATGCTCATTACTCAGCCAGTATACATTTTCTTCCAAAATTGTTTGGCACATGACATTTATTTGTAATCTTGAACATTCAGTGTAAGTTTCGTTAGATTCTGTGAGAATTCATTTTCTTTTTTTACCAGAACTCAAGTTTATCTTTAACATCATTGGTAATGTCTTGAACAGTCCACATCTTACGATCAAATACACCTCTCTCAAGTTTGAGCCATTGCCTACTGGAACCTGGTGGTCCCTGTATGAAGCCTATGAGGATTAGAGAATTCAGTAGTCAATGGGTTAGCTAACCTTTTTCTGCAATCTATGAACAAACTTGAGGGGGTTCCGGAGTGCTTCTCTTTGAGCCGTCACCAGCTTGTCCAGATCCTTGACGGCCTGCTTCCTCTGGGCCTCCAGCGTGGTGATGGTACGCAGCAGCATCCTGTAGCTGAAAGCCAAAAAAGATAAACACACATATTAATACAATGCTCCCTAGGGAGTGGAGAATGTGCATACATTTTGTGCGGGTAAGCCTGAATCAGATCCTTGACAGCCTGCTTCCTCTGGGCCTCCAGCGTGGTGATGGTACGCAGCAGCATCCTGTAGCTGAAAGCCAAAAAAAGATAAACACACATATTAATACAATGCTCCCTAGGGAGTGGAGAATGTGCATACATTTTGTGCGGGTAAGCCTGAATCAGATCCTTGACAGCCTGCTTCCTCTGGGCCTCCAGCGTGGCGATGGTACGCAGCAGCATCCTGTAGCTGAAAGCCCAAAAAGATAAACACACATATTAATACAATGCTCCCTAGGGAGTGGAGAATGTGCATACATTTTGTGCGGGTAAGCCTGAATCAGATCCTTGACAGCCTGCTTCCTCTGGGCCTCCAGCGTGGTGATGGTACGCAGCAGCATCCTGTAGCTGAAAGCCCAAAAAGATAAACACACATATTAATACAATGCTCCCTAGGGAGTGGAGAATGTGCATACATGTACATTGTGTGCGGGTAAGCCTGAATCAGATCCTTGACGGCCTGCTTCCTCTAGGCCTCCAGCGTGGTGATGGTACGCAGCAACATCCTGTAGCTGAAAGCCAAAAAAGATAAACACACAAATGAATACAATGCTCCCTAGGGAGTGGAGAATGTGCATACATTGTGTGCGGGTAAGCCTGAATCAGATTTTTGACAGCCTGCTTCCTCTGGGCCTCCAGCATGGTGATGGTACGCAGCAGCATCCTGTAGCTGAAAGCCAAAAAAGATAAACACACAAATGAATACAATGCTCCCTAGGGAGTGGAGAATGTGCATACATTGTGTGCGGGTAAGCCTGAATCAGATACTTGACAGCCTGCTTCCTCTGGGCCTCCAGCATGGTGATGGTACGCAGCAGCATCCTGTAGCTGAAAGCCAAAAGACACAGAGGAAACAAAAAAAGATAAACACACAAATGAACACATTACCTAGGGGGTGTTTCACAATGATTCTAAGTCAAACTTAACTCTATAAAGTTGGACTTAAATATTATGGAGAGCCATTTGTAGCCTGATAATGAATAATATTCAAAAGCAAAAATTCTAGTAGTTTAGACATGAATTCCACATCAAGAACATGAAATCTCCCATTATAATAGAAAATATTAATGATTTGAATCAACATTTTATGCCTTTTAAAATAACTTTTACAAAATATTTTCAAGGATGCTAGCGGCTTTCCATAATTGTCCAACTTAGGATCTTTGTGAAACACCCCCCAGGTCAAGTAGTGTTGGCTTACTTTATTCCATTGGGTGTTCAGGTCCGGCTGGGTTGTCGGGTTACATAACCATGCGTGAAGACATAGCCTTAAATTCAAGATAGGTCGGGTGTGCATCCCATTGTCGGGCGACACAAACTTTTAATACATGCCCTCAAGTTCACTTAATGTTTGGTAAATTAAATGCAAGTAATCCCTTTTTTTTTCAAAGATAGTCCTTGACAAATGGCCAGTCTGTTAACCCGTACTTGTACATTTGTGAAAACGTGCCCATACTATGACAAAATGTTAATCGCTTGCCTTTTCATGAACTCTTGATTAACAATTCTGATTTTTCTCATCATATAGTACAAGTACTTGGGGACTATAATTACGGACAATGGTTCATGTAGAAAAAATTGCAAAGGTATCTTTACGTGAGCAGCAAATTGTCAGCAAAAAATTCAACTTGTATCTAAGGAAAAGAATCATGAAAATTATGGTTTGGAGTGTGCTGCTCTATGGATCAGAGACATGGACTCTGAAAAAAAACAGACATAAAAAGGTTGGAGAGTTTTGAAATGTGGCTGTGGAGGAAGATGGAAAAGATAAGTTGGGTGGAAAGAGAGGCAAATGATGGAGTTTTACAGAGAGTGGGGAAGGAGCAGAAGTTAGTAACAACATGGAAGGAGAGACAGAAGAAACAGATTTGGCATATCCTACGGCATGATGGACTCCTGGGCCCGTATTCAATTCAATACTTAAAGTAGACACACGAAGAATCAAAAGTGTTTTGAATTGATGCAAAACTCATATCATTGCGAAGGGTAGCCTTACTGATCAAATACAACAACTCTCCTCTTCAAAATATGTTTGGGGCCTGCAGTAATCAACTCTCAAAAATGTTAGTTTTGAGATCCAGATTTTCTGCCTTCAGCGGTCCTTTGTAGAGCGTCAATATTTGTGACGTCACACACGGGACACGGCTGGCTAGCTGCAGACTAATACACGCGCGACTCCGGTACTGAGCTGTTTGTCCAGTGCGTGACGTCACTATTCAGAGCTCGCTACGCTTGTGTGTTTGGCTTACGTTCGGGGGCGCTTGGGGGTCTAAGAAGGGTCTTGAAAAATTGCATTTTATGCCTTTCCATGATATCTATATGATTTCTCAGCAAATTATTCGTGTTTTTCAAGAGAAAATCTTTCCATCCATATGTAATTTGTTCTAATTATCAGTTGTTAGTGAATTTTCTTTGTGTAGCTCCTTTAAGTACAAAATTTAAGCTCTTTACTTAGTATTTGGCTTAGATAAAATACCTAGCCAATTTTGGTATTCAATTCAAACTTTTGGCTAAGTGTTTTACCCTAAATTTAAGACAGCTCCCTACTAGACTTAAGCCAATTATTTGGAGGCCTTGATTGGCAGGCATATGGTTTTCTTACGCAGTATTATAACCTGCACACAATTATATTCACGCGGTAAGCGCACATTTATCGCAACGCATTAATTGCACATTACTTTTGCTTGACCATGTGATGGCAAAATGCTTATCATTAAGTATTTTACTTAGATTTTGTCTCAGGTAAGAACATGTACATGTACAAGTCTAAAATGCGATTTGAATACGAGATAAGTAAACTTCTTAGCTTAGCCATTTACTAAGTAAATTTCTTACTTATTCTAAGTACCTTTTATTGAATTTAATACCGGCCCTGAGAGATATCATTGAGGGAGGGTTGGAAGGGCAAGGAAAAGAATTATGATGTTGCATGGTATCAAGGCAAATGATACATGCCAAAAGAGGAAAGAGCTCAAGACAGAAAAGAATGGAGGGTTTTTCATGCTTAAAATCTGCTAACTGGAATGCATTACAAAAAACAGAAACTTGACTCATACTCACTCTTTATTGCCTTTGAGTGCCATGTGATCAGATTCATAGTAAAACGGTTCACCTTCATCCACTTCCTCTGCGTACCACTCCTCTCCCTGGAAACCAATGCTCTCCTCTTCATGCACCCTCCATTCTCGTATCTTGGCTGCCACTTCATCTGAAATCTCTGTCACATCGTTAGCCTCCTTGGCCTGCTTCTCTGCTGCAAGCAACTCGCCGAAGGTTGGTGCTCGATCCAACTCCGGCAATGGCCGCACATCCTGCTCTACCTCGTGGCCGACGGTTACCGTCTTCTGTGCAGTAGAAGTGTATGTGGAGACCGGTGGAGGGATCTGTTCCGTCTCCATGGCAACGCCATTCACTTGGTCCTGCTCTTGGGCCCTGTTGGGGTCAGGAGTGCCATCAGCCCTTCCTGACCTCAAGCCCTTCCGAGGAGAGAGTGAAAGACTGTCTCTTGGAGATTTCATCGGACTGCGACTTTTCTTTCCTTTGTGCGACTTGGACTCCCAAGATAATAGTTCATCATCATTGCCAGGGGTATCTTCCTTTTGTGCTGGAAAATCTTCTTCTTTCCTAGCTCTGGTTAACCTTGTGGGAGATTGAGGAATTTCTTTAGACTCATCAAAATCTTTAGATATATCCCTACAAGCAATTGCAGATTTCTTCTTCTTATCCGGCTTATCTTTTGTTTTGTCTTTTTCTGAAGCGGTATTGTGTTCAGTTGACTCTTTGTGGCTTGGGGCTGTTGAAGGTGTAATCTCTTCACCCGAGTTCTTATCCTGGGTATCTTTAATCTCTGTGGATTCAGGATCATCAGAGGACTTCTGTCCGCTTGGCTGTCTAGCCCTTCTAGGACTCATCCGAAGTGATGGACTAAGAGCCCCTCTTGGGGGTGGTTTGCTTGAGGTCTTTACTGTAAGTTCCCCAAGATCTAAATTTATGTTAAGCAGTTCTACTTTGGCAGTTTCTACCTTCCTGCTTTTCTCTGGACTTCTTGGTGGACTACGAAGTCTGGGAACGTCTAATTTCTCCCTGTCCTGTCCACTCTTGGATGAAGGTCTGCCATGGTCTTTGCTACTTTGGTGTTTCGCTGCTGGTTCATCTGCACTTTTGTCTCCGTCACCTTTCTCTGTATGATCAGGTTTGGAGTCCTGCTGAGTTGGCTGATGTGAGTAAGTAGACGATTCTTCATCTCCATCAGTTCCTTGTCTTCCAGAGCGAGTTCTCCTCCGAGTTTTACCGCCTGGCTCTTTTGATGCAGTTGTACTCTCCTCAACTTTCTTGTGCTCTTTGGTAACATTGTCTTGATGCTTATCCTTTACCTTAGCCTTCACTTCTTTGTCCTCTTTCTCTTTTGGATCTTTCTCTTTTACACCTTTCTCTTTCAGGTTGATATCATGCTTCCTTTCTCTGGGAGATTTACCTTTCTTCTCTGAAACTTTGTCCCGTTTATCACCATCATCTTTCTCATCTTTTTCTTGCATCTCCTGTTCCTCCTTTTCAACATCTTCTTCCGCTACGCGACCAGACCGTCTCCTTCTCTTTGTGGATGTTTCTCTTAGAGATTCTTCTGCAGGGGACAATCCTCTTTTCTCATGCTTATGTCCACCTTCTGCACTTCTTCCACCCCTTGGAGATAGCTTTGGGGGCTCTGGAGACCTCCCACTTCCGCTGCGCTTTCCTATCCTTGTGATACGAGGCAGCTCCAGGACAACGAGGTCCTCAGAAGGCTTCCTTGATCGTGTGGCCCTCTCTTCGGGCTCCTGCCACAGCTCTGCGTCTGGAACGATTGGGTGCCCAGAGGGTTTCCTAGATCTTGTGTTCCTATCCTTGTGATACTCTTGTATTAGCTCTGCATCAGGACTGGTAGGACGCCCTGAAGAAGATCTTGTGGCTCTTCTCATGTTGAGTGACAAGTGAACAAAGTCAAAGCCAAGTCGTGGAACCCTGCAATCATAAAAAAGTCACAAAGAGTAACAGTTAGGCGGTTATACATCAAAATCAGACAAGAAATCAAGGGGTTTACGGTTAGACCTCCTGCATTGTTTGTACTATCGTAGGGGAGATGAACAGTATGGTGAGTGCACACACAACTAGCTGCATTACTATCCTGGCTGTGTATTAAAAACTGTTTTAGACGATTTTTCAAACACCACATTTCAAACACCACTGTACAAAACTCAACTGAGCTCAATCAAAATTGGTACTTTAGTGACAATTGACAGAGCTACCAAGTATCACGCATTAGGCGTGACATCACACATTTTGAGGGTCTGGAAATGCTCTCACGCACGGCGAGCGCGCTAGATAAAAAAAAAACGCTTTACCTTATAAGTGTTATAGGCTCGCCCAAGCGCCCAAGCGCCCAAGCGCTCACGCGCCGAATCATGCAAATGTCACGCATTGCCGATCTTTGAACTTGGCGTCTCTGAATTGACTATACCTTAATAGCAGTAAATACAATCTTTTCAAATTACCGATATTGGAAAGAGTTTGAAAATTCAAATCGTGAGTCTACTGTTAGCTGTCAAACTTGCTGATCAGCCACATCGTATTCAAGCATTGTGTGCATTAGTGTGCAATACTAGTGTGCAATGTGTGTGCAATTGCTGCCTCTTAGTCTTAGTTACTTGTGTGTGCAATTGCTGCCTCTTAGTCTTAGTTCTTTAGTCTTAGCACGCAGTACAGCACATAGAGTCTAGTACAGCAGAAACTCCTGAAGAGTTGCAAAAAGCCCTAAACGCAGTGAAAGATTATTGTGATACTTGGCACTTAACTGTTAATGCCAGCAAAACAAAAATTGTTGTTTTTTCACGTGGGAAAGTTAGAAGAATTCCAGAATTTGTTTATGATGGTGGCGTACTGGAAGTTGTTTATGACTTTGTATATTTAGGGGTGACGTTTAATTATAATGGTAAGTTTAAAAAAGCAATTGCTACACAGGTCACACAAGCTCGAAAGGCAATGTATAGTATGTTAGTAAAGGCAAAAAGGTTGCATTTATCTGTTGATACACAATGTCATTTATTTGATCACTTAGATTTGCCAATACTATTATATGGTGCTGAGGTCTGGGGCTATGAGTGTATAGATCAACTTGAAGTTTTCCAAAGAAAATTTTTAAGAACGATATTGTTTGTAAATAAGTGCACACCTGACTGCATGGTTTATGGTGAAACTGGACGTGGTAAAATACTCGATAAAATTAAGTGTAGGATGATTGGATATTGGGTTAGATTAGTTAAAGCAGGGACTTGGGATGGTTAAAGGGAAGCAATCAAAGTATTCATTGATTCTTTTTAAGTTTCTGTTGCAGTTGCAAAGTGAAGAACAAAGTTTAGTTAATATAAAATCACAATGGGTCGAGTTTCTTGCAGACAGTTTTGACTATGCAGGACTTGGGAACGTCTGGCGAGCTCAAGGAGAAGGATATAGTGCTGCCTGGATTATGAATACTATGAAAACCAGGCTTTCTGACATGTCTATTCAGGAATGGAGCGCAGCTACCTGGTCAAATCGTATCTGCACGAACTATAGGATGTTTAAGAATGAGTTGGTTTATGAAAAATACCTGCAGATATTATGTCAGAAGGAAGCAATAACTTTAAGTAAATTTAGATGCAGAACACATAGATTACCAGTTAATAAAGGTAGATTTGATGCAAATGTAGTAGATGATTTGCAACGCCCACTCTGTACACCAACAGATATTGGTGATGAATTTCATTATATTTTTGTATGTCCATTCTTTCAAAATGAAAGAAAAATGTATATACCAAATAACTTGTGTGGTAGTAGCTTAAGACCAAGTGCGTTGCACATGGATAAGGTTTTTAATACAGCTCACGCTTGCCAGCTAAAGAAATTAGCCAAATTTGTTAGAATCATTATGTCGTATTTTTCAAAAGATTCAAGGGTAGATGGTAATACTGTAAATGATAGCTCACAAATAAGCAATGTTGTTAGGCACACTCGTAGCGGTAGGAGGGTAAATTGCCCAGTTCGCCTTGATTTGTAAATAGACTCTAGAGTAAAGGAGCCGGTAATCGGACAGCTCCAGTTTTCGGCCGATCCATTGGATGCATGGTAAAATCCCTTTAGAATACATCGCATAATAGCATATCACATATCCCACACATACCATACCATGCCAGAGTCACTGAAGAACCACATTTGCAATGGAAAATATATCCTAAAATATCACATTTTAGCGATGTAATCGGCGGTCCCGCTACCCAAATCTGAAAAATCGAGTTTCTTACGCGTGTATGTAAAGATATGGGTACCATAAAATGAGCTTTATTTCAAGTATTTTTCAGATTTAGAGCCCGATTTTGTGTTAGTCGCAAGCTCAAAAGTATCTCATCGCATGTATTAAATCAATGCAGCCGGACCCCGCCACGCACACACGATATGTCTGTCTAATTCAGATTCCAACTTCCGATCACCGCTGTGCCTGTCTTCGGCCAGGCGAGCACCCGGGAGCTCCGGCGTGGGATACCTGCTCCGCCCGCTTGTGCTATACATCAGCGCGGAAACGCACGGCGCGCGCGAGCGCTTCCTATTGACTTTGTACATGCGTCCGAAAACTGGTACGCTATGCCGATAACTGGCTCAAAAACAGTGAAAATTGAAATGAATATTGTCATGGCAATTCGTGATTTTTTTCTGGGATTCTTTTTTTGTTTAAATAATAATAATATTTACTTCATGATTTGAACAAGAAATGATAATAAGTAGGAAGTAAAGAGTCCAAAAATTAGGATTTTGTCTTAAGTGGCCGAAAACCGGGTCCTTTACTCTAGACTAGACTCTAGAGTAAAGGAGCCGGTAATCGGACAGCTCCAGTTTTCGGCCGATCCATTGGATGCATGGTAAAATCCCTTTAAAATACATCGCATAATAGCATATCACATATCCCACACATACCATACCATGCCAGAGTCACTGAAGAACCACATTTGCAATGGAAAATATATCCTAAAATATCACATTTTAGCGATGTAATCGGCGGTCCCGCTACCCAAATCTGAAAAATCGAGTTTCTTACGCGTGTATGTAAGAAATATGGGTACCATAAAATGAGCTTTATTTCAAGTATTTTTCAGATTTAGAGCCTGATTTTGTGTTGGTCGCAAGCTCAAAAGTATCTCATCGCATGTATTAAACCAATGCAGCCGGACCCGCGCCACGCACACACAATATGTCTGTCTAATTCAGATTCCAACTTCCGATCACCACTGTGCCTGTCTTCGGCCAGGCGAGCACCCGGGAGCTCCGGCGTGGGATACCTGCTCCGCCCGCTTGTGCTATACATCAGCGCGGAAACGCACGGCGCGCGCGAGCGCTTCCTATTGACTTTGTACATGCGTCCGAAAACTGGTTCGCTATGCCGATAACCGGCTCCAAAACAGTGAAAATTGAAACGAATATTGTCATGGCAATTCGTGATTTTTTTCTGGGATTCTTTTTTTGTTTAAATAATAATAATATTTACTTCATGATTTGAACAAGAATTGATAATAAATAGGAAGTAAAGAGTCCAAAAAAAAGGATTTTGTCTGGTGGCCGAAAACCGGGTCCTTTACTCTATGTTTATTTGTTCACACATGTTTTTCATTGTTCATATTAGACTATCACATGTTTATTATTGTTCATATTATCACACGTTTATTATTGTTCATATTATCACATGTTTGTCTTTGTTTAGATCTATATTATCTTATTATGTTTATCAATTTTCATGTTATCACATGTTTATCATTGTTATACTATTGTTATATTGATACTATGTTGTAAATATGTTTGTACTCTCATACCCCGAGAGGGGGTCGATAGAGGCAATAAAATCTTACAAATCTTACACATTAGCATTGAATCTCCATGCTTTGCTGGAGCATGGAATTACTAGCTCCATGGCTGGAGTGAATGCACATGAACACATATCATCATCCAACTCGATAAACATCACGTAAAATAAAGTCAACGACTACAATAATAATACAGTACACTGCACGCAATTGAAGGTGTGGGACTGAAATGAAGTGAAACTGCATCAAATTAAGTCCATGAATCACTCATGGGTCTCATTATCTCTTACCGGGGTCAAAATAAGTCTGGAATTATCCTTGTGCTTCACTTCATCTGTTCAGTCTCCATATTTATTTATTGGCGTGAGCATGAGGTTATTTTCTCTCCTTTCGCTGTCTAAACGTGCTGTTGTTTTTTCCCTAGTACGCTAACAGTCCATTGTGCTATAGGTAGTAGTAGACGTCCCTGGCGCTTCATTTTTTAATCGCATGATAGGCAAGACATAGAAGAAAAGGAGGAAAGGGGGTGGGGGGGGGGGGGGGGGGGGGCGGGGACTGTTACACCCACAAATGTAATAACTCCCACAAATGTAATAACGCCCACAAATGTAATAACACTTTACCCACAAATGTAATAATTTCACCCACAAATGTAATAACCACTTTACCCACAAATGTAATAATTTTGAATCACCCACAAATGTAATAATGACTTTACCCACAAATGTAATAAATTTGAAGTGATATTTTGAATCACCCACAAATGTAATAATGACTTTACCCACAAATATAATAAATTTGAAGTGATATTTTGTCGAATTTGTTCAAACCCAAAACCCTGTAATAAAGCATGGGGGTATAGCTAACTACCACCTAGCTAACTACCCCCGGACATCTACCCCCAGTCAACTACCCCCTCCCCGGACATCTATCCCCTGACATCTTACCCCATCCAACTACCCCTCCCCCTGGACAACTAACTCCCCCTCCAACTACCCCCCCCCCCCCGGATATCTACCCCAAGCAAATTAAGGTAGTTGGGGGTAGTTGCCCGGGGGTAGTTGGATTGGGATAGATGTCCGGGGGTAGTTTTCAGGGTGGGGGTAGTTGGAAGGGGATAGTTGGATTTGGGGGGGGGGAGAATGTCCGGGGGTATTTGACGGGGGGTAGATGTCTGGGGGTAGTTGCCCGGGGATAGATGTCCGGGGGGGTACTTGACTTGGGGTAGATGTCCGGGGGGGGTATTGTCCGGGGTAGATGTCCAGGGGTAGTTAGCTGGGGAGGGGGGGGGGGGGGTTATCATTCTAGGGGGTAGTTAGCTGAGGGTAGTTGGCAGGGGGGTCTGACATTTCTTTCCTTTGAAATAACCGGGTCTGGAGGAAAGACTACGCTCTATACCCATGTTATTCCACAGGAATGAGATGGTGAGGTCTTAGTTTGAAGATTTTTTTTTTTAATAACCGAGTCTGAAGTCAAGACTACGTTCTAATCCCATGCTTTATTACCGGGTCTTAATTTGGAAGATGGAGGGGTCTTAGTTTAAAAGGTTTTTTTGTTGTTTTGTTTTATTTTGTTTTGTTTTTTGTTTTTTTTTTAACTTTTGAAAACCGGGTCTGGAGGAAAGACTACGCTCAATACTTATGTTCTTCCACAGGAATAAGATGATGGGGTCTTAGTTTTGAAGATTTTTAAAAAGTTTTGAAATAACCGGGTCTGGAAGAAAAACTACGCTCTAAACCCATGCTTTATTACCGGGTCTTAATAGTTTGGAAGATGGTGGGGTCTTAGTTTTGAAGATTTTTTAATTTTTTTGAAATAACCGGGTCTGGAGCAAAGACTGCGCGCTTTACCCATGATTTATTACAGGGTTTTAGTTTTTAATTCGACAAAATATCCCTTCAAATTTATAACATTTGTGGGTAAAGTCATTATTACATTTGTGGGTGATTCAAAATATCACTTCAAATTTATTACATTTGTGGGTAAAGTGGTTATTACATTTGTGGGTGAAATTATTACATTTGTGGGTAAAGTGTTATTACATTTGTGGGCGTTATTACATTTGTGGGAGTTATTACATTTGTGGGTGTAACAGGGGCACGTTAACGCACAACGCAGGCTCAGGGACTTGTCCCTGGCAGGCTTCAGTCATCCGCCTGGGTTGGATTCGAACCCGAGATCTTTGGTTCGACAAGCAGACGCTTTTAATACCGACTGAGCCATTGGAGAGTTGGTCGCAAGATACGTCACAGTGTTCCAAATTTGTGTTTCACTGATGATAGCTTCGAAAGGTCCATTCAACATATATCTTCCGTCAGTAATAAAGCATGATTTACCTATTTATTAATGATGATGTTTCTATTCACATTATATTACTGAGTAAGCGATAAGGTCCCTTTTTGTTAATAATCGATATCATTATCAATACAATTACAAAACTGACGGAATTTATAGAAAGACGTCTCATGTGCAACAAGAATAATTGGGCCTACCTGATTTCGATGTG